>VUQH01078347.1:64172-75676 GCA_015106775.1 Etroplus canarensis
GTAAAATCTGGCCAAACATGGAGACGTCTCAAAAGTTGATTCTGTTCATCTGGACGTAAGGTTTTCCGTGGGAGAAACGTTTCATCACTCATCCAAGTGACTTCTTCAGTCTCAACTGACTGCAGGTTTCCCCAGCCTTATAAACAGTACATTTGCATAATGACTGAAACTATCACCACTGAGTGAAACTATCACCACTGGGGGACAATGGGCTGGTCAGTTCCTTAGTCATTAGTTTCAGTCATTATGCAAATGTACTGTTTATAAGGTTGGGGAAACCTGCAGTCAGTTGAGACTGAAGAAGTCACTTGGATGAGTGATGAAACGTTTCTCCCACGGAAAACCTTACGTCCAGATGAACAGAATCAACTTTTGAGGCTTTACGTACCTGGATGATTGAGCATGCATCAAGACGTGTGGGGGATGTTGATGTTTTCTCGACACACTTTGGGCCACTTAGTGCCAGTTGAGCATTTTTTAAACACCACAGCCCACATGAGTATTGTTGCTGACCACCCTTTAGGACCCCAGTGTGCCATCTTGTGATGGCTGCTTCCAGCAGGATAACACACTATGCCAGATGATTTTAAACTGATTTCTTTAACATGACGATAAGTTCATGGTTCTCAATCCAGTGGAGCACCATTTGAGATGTGGTGGAACAGGAGATTCACATCATGGATGCACCAACTGTGTGAGGACATCGTGTCAATATGGACCAAAATCTCTGAGGAACATTACTGGCGCATTGTTTAATCTATGCCACAGAGAATTAAGGCAGTTCTGAAAGCAACATAGGGGTCTAATCTGGTTGTTGGCCCGTGCACGTAGCCTTTTGTTTTGTTGTTTTTTATGTTAACTGGTAAATCTGGTCTGCTTCGGTGCAGTTTTAATTTCGGTTTAGGTTTAGGCCCTACAGCCTTGCGCTCTGCTTGGGTTCCCTGTTCTTTTGTTGTTATATTTTGTGAGTTCAGAAGCCCTTCTGTTGCTGTTGATGGTTATTTTTCATTCATTTAGTTTTTGTCTAGTAATATTGAGAAGATGGTAAGCGTTATTGTTTGAATAAATGTTTGAATTGTCCTCACACTTGTAGTAAAGGATGCGTATGTGTGTTTTTGCCTTCCTCCAGAGTGATGACGGCATACCGAGGCCTGGAGCGCAGCCAAGTGCTTTCATTCACACATGATTAGATCACTCTGACCTGGATAACACGCAGAGCTCCACGCTCCGCATCACGCTGCTGCACAAGCCTTTTGTTTGGCTTTGACAAAATACCGCCCGGGCTCCGTTCGCCTCCCGGTCACACTGGGATGATATTAAAGCAGATGTCAGGGCGATCCACCTATCCACTTCTCCTGTCATCTGAATAACTTTGTGTTGTTTACTCACCTGAATCCCTTCCTCAGTGGCTGTGTGTACACCCGCGCAGATGTGTTTCCCGCAGAAGTGAAGGACCCGGTTTTCTCTTGGGTCAAGTTACGAGTCGCAAAACACAGCTCTGTTATCATTTTTGTGCTTTGGTGTTTCTGCTGTCTGAGATTTTAGTCACTGTCCTAGAAGGATTTGGAGACCAATCCACCAGAAAAAAGAGAGGCTGCAGAATGGTTGAAGCTGGATCTGTGCCCGTTACTGCGCTTGGTTTTGCTCTGGTATAATTACAGAGAAGATTGTTTATTGAATTAATCTCGTGTGATTGGTGTGATTTTTGCAAACTTTTTTCTGACGATATCTAAACTGAGTCCTACACTTTAATTATTTTATTAAGAGTATTATGCATGTTGACATTGGCCAATGTGTTGCAGCGCCTGTGGTCTGAGGAAGCAGTAGTTTTCCTGTTATATAAACAAACAATAAGACTGATTTATTAATCTGTGTCCATGCAGGATAATCTCTGCGTGGCTGGCAAATGCTAGCCAGGCTAAACTGTGCCCACATCGTCTTATAATAGAATCAGAATACTTTATTAATCCCCGGGGGGGAAAGAAAGCCATCACTAAACAAACTGGCTGTAATTCACCTAGAGGGCTCTTAACAGATGGTACAAAACTGTTGGAAGTGAGTAGAGCTTTTCTCACAAACTTAAAAAGGCCGTCTTTAAATCAAAACAAAACTTAAATGTGCGTATCAGCAACCGTGTTTTCCATCTGCCTGTGGTGGTCGACGGTGACAGTGCCCTAAAGTATCTCGTGGTGTGTGTTTCCAAATACTTTTCACACATAATGATCTCCATTGTCAGGAGAATCAGACTGGGACGTTGTCTGAAGTTGTCCTATGTCTCACGTGGCACACAGCAGGAGATGCTCCACTTCAGTGCGTTCAGTCTTACTGCTTAAAGAAAGGCTCCCGTTTTGTTTGGTAAGGGTGGTGCCTGGGTAGAGCTTACAGGAGGCCGGTAAAAATGAAGCACATTGCTAGAGCACTAATGGATAAATTCTTTGTGTAATACGTTAGATGAATCTGTGTGTGTGTGTGTTCATCATTGTGTATTGCAAATTAAACCCCACTCTCAATGGTGCTTCAGTGGTCTCTGGACTCATCCTTCGTTTTGCAGGTGATACGGTTCTGTTGGCTCCAGCTTGCACAAGGCCGTTGACTGTTTGCGAGCCTGTTGGACTTCTCAGTGGATTTGAATTCTTATTAGTTTGTGTAATACATCCAACCAGGGACAAGAAAACTTCATTCTCACCTTCTTTCTGAACTTTCCACATGATGATAACCTGTGAATTATGAGGACTGTGAGCTGGATGAGCTGCCACATTGGCACTGGTTTGTGCTGAAGCCCCTGTCACACCTTGACGATGCGTATGCCCACATATGAAAAAAAATCTGTAAATACGCTGGCGTACGTCAGTTAAGTTCCTGGTAAGTTTTGTGTGAGTTAAGAGCATGCTGAAGTACATCGTAGTACGGCGAGGTCACCGGAAAATTTTGAGCTTGTGCAAAATTTCCGACGTATGCCAGCGTATGGTTCATACGTCCCGCGTACGTGGACCATATGTTGCAGGTACTTTATGCATACGATGACTCACATATGTTGAAATATATGGAGATGATGTCTAGCGTACCCAAAACGTATTAACGACCTATGAGTAAATGTATTTGACGTGATCCAGTTGGACTGAATGTGTTTCCACATACAGCTGCCGTATAATGGTGTATGTGCTGCGTTTAAGGGAAGTGGTATAATGCCAGCAATACGCTAGCATTCGTTGGTTATATGTTAGCAATACGTTATGTGTACGTCCGTTTAACATTGTTGTGCGTTTTAGAGGAATTTGTTAAATCGTCATGGTGTGACAGGGCCTAAGCTAGCTAAAATGGACTGTACGTTCTGGACCCTTCGAAAATGTTGGCCTACATCTTTAAGAACTAAAAGTTTTGAAGTTATGGTAATGAGTTGGTTGATGAAAACTGCAATTTCACGGTGATGTTTTCTTGTTTTAATATGACCATGGCTCAGTTTGCATCCCCTCCTTTAATAGTCAACACTACGCCTTCAAATTAGCATGCTGCTCTCTATCGAACATGGCATCTTTCTAAGGGATCAGCTAATTACCCCGGCGGGCCTGACTCTAAAACACCTCTTTGTTGTGTTAATGCGCGCTCTGTGATAGCATCGCCATCCGTAACCTCCACATGTACAGATAACCTGGAGGGGGTGGAGCGGCGTACGTAGGGCGCCAGGAGCTGGGTAGTGGGGGTCGGAGGGGGTGCTGTTGTAGCATGTCCTGCAGCTGTGCCGATATGATGACAGGCCTGTCCTCAACCTGCCCTCCGCTAGACTAAACACAACTCAGAGCTTTACCTGCGGGGCTTCCCGCGTGTCTTTCCTTTCCTTTTTGCGCTTCCACGTGTCTTGTGACTTTGGTGAGGATAACGGGGCCGTTTGGGATCTCAGCCATGCGTCTCTGCGTTGCATGCTGTAGTTAAAGCAGCTGCTGCTCCCTGTTGCAGTGTGATTGGTAGGTTTGTCGCTCAGCAATGTGCGCCGGCCTGGTCAAATGCACTGAACCAGGTTTTTGTGCCCATAGCAGTTCCGAGGGAGTCATGCTTGATCTTTCTGGGCCACGTGAAACTAGGTCACTGTGCTGTGCTGTCAGTCGTGTCTGTGTGTGTGTGTGTGTGTGTGTGTGTGTGTAGAATAAAACTGTAAAATAGGGCTTTTACATAAGGATGGGATGGGTTCCATAGATATGCAGTGTTGCTGTTGTGGAGATTCTCTCAAACTGCAGCACAACTTCCGCACCCCCCCCCCCGCACTGCCACATTGGGAGTGAGCGAGATAGAAAAAACAGGGGCTAGAGAGAGAGAGCGAGAGATGAAATTCTCATGCTTGGTTCAGATCCCTAAGAACGCTTGGGAAGGCAGGATCTTATTATCACAGCAAATTTGCAATGTGCGGAGTGGAGGAGATTAGATGCGTCTTGCCTTTGAAGTGTATTTTCCAACCATTGTGTGATGGCAAATTCCATCAAGTGTTGGAGGCAGCCGTGATAAGAGGCACGGGTTATGAATGCTGCGCCATTAAAAGCCGTCATTTGAGCAATAAGATGAAACACTCCCAAAGTCCTGCTAAATGAAAAAAATCTTCCCTCATTTCAGCTCTGTCATTCATAACTGTCTTACAGATACTAAAATAACAAGGTGCATTGCATGGCCTGGATAAATATGTCAAAATATGTGGACTATGGATTATAGTCTATGTTAATGACTGGGTATTGGCTTGTGAATAGGGGATATTTTCCTCTCAAGCAGCACCATTAAGTTTTTTTTCATTTACAAAGACTTGAAAACAAGTTTAGAAGGGCTCTGATTTCTGGAGGTGCTGCTGGACTTTGATCATGCTGCCTTGGTGTGTCCCCCTCAGCTCTTTGACCTTCACTTTGAGCACTGCAGCATCGCAGGGGTTGGGTGTCAGTGCGGGGCCAGCCTCACCAAAACTGCTCCCAGCCCCGTCCCCTTTCTCCTCAAGGGCTGCTGAGCTGCAGGGTGTAAAGCCTTCCCTGGGGAAACCAGCTTAGGAGTGACATCCTCGGCCTGGGCCTCGGATACTATTGCAGCTTCAGACCAAACACAAACAGTGCAAAGCTGCTGGAGGTGTCTGAACATGCCGGGACACACACTGCTTCCACAGTTGGTCTACTTTGTCTTATTCCTCTCCTCTTTGACATCAAAGAATGTTGTGGTCTAGGTTTGCATTTTCAAAAATGCTGAATAAATCATTTATTAAATGGTAATCATCCAGATTTCCATTTTTGTCTTTTAAATTTTCATTCTCACTTTGATCCTTAGTGCACACTGGTGCGATGCTTTAGCTGTGTCTAGCAGCTAGTGGCTATGAGTCTTTAGGTTAGCTCATCAGTTTGCTGTGCATGTACTATTGCAGAAAAAGGACACAGAGACTCTATACCTACATTGATATGCAGTGAGGTAAAGTTTATTAAGGCTTTCTGCAGTCAGATCTATATAAAGCGGAAACTTCCTTCCTATTATGAGGTTTACATAGAAAGTGAACACGCCCCTGTTAGAACACCAGGTTTTTCTGATGTAAAAAAAATGAGACCACAATATATAATTTCAAAACTTTTTCAGTCTTTACTGTGACCTAAAACCTGTACAATTCAACTGAAAAAACAGATCTGTTAGGGCGTAAATATGAAAAAATGTACAATAAGCTGGTTGCATAAGTATGCTTTAATTATAGCATTCAGTCTTTTTGGGTACACTCCTGCCATCAGTTAAAGTGACTCTGATTAACACCAAATAAAGTTCAGCTTCTCCTGATAGTTACTCAGCTACAAACTACAGCAAAAGCCTTGGTTCACAGAGAGCTGACAAAGCATCAAAGGGATCTTATTGTTCAAAGGTATCAGTCAGGAGAAGGGGACAAAAACATTCCCGCAGCGTGGAACACAGTGAAGACAGTCACCAGGAAGTGGACAACATATGGAACCACAGTGATGTTACTGAGAACTGGACGTCCCTTTAAAACTGATGAAAAGAAGAGACTCAAACTAGTCAGGGAGGTTGCCAAGCAGCCTACAGCATCACTGAAGGAGCTGCAGGAATCTCTGGCAAGTATTGGTTGTGTAGAACATGTGACAACAATCTCCAGGATTCTCCATATGTCTGGACTATGGGTCAGGGTCGCACGATGGAAACCTTTTCTTACAAAGAAAAACAACCAGGCCTGGCTAAATTTTACAAAAATACATCAGGTCTCCTAAAATCATGTGGGAAAATGTGTTAATGTCAGATGAAACCAAAGCTGAAGTATTTGGCCACAATTCCGAAAGGTGTGTTTGGCACAGAAACGCTGAGCATCACCAGAACACCACCATACCCAGGGGGAAGCATGGTGGTGACAGCATCATGCTTCGGGGTTGTTTTTCTGTAACTGGAACTGGCGCTTTATGAACAGTTCCAAATACCAGTCAGTTTTGTCCCAAAACCTTCAGATGTCTGCTAGAAAGCTGAAGCTTAAGAGGAATTTCACCCTGCAGCTTGACAATGACCTCAAAGATGAATCTAAATCAAATATAAAATGGCTTCAGCAGAAAATGCAAGTTTTGGAATGGCCCAGCCAGAGTCCAGACCTGAAGAGGGCTGTGCACAAAAGATGTCCTCACAGTCTGACCGATTTCAAGCACTTTTCCAAGGAAGAGTGGGCAAATATTGCCAAGTGAAGATGTTTCGTGCTGACAGACTCCTATCCAAAAAGATTGAATGCTGTAATTTTAATCAAAAGGTGCTTCAATAAAGTATTAGTTTTAGTGTGTGCAAACTTAATGTAACCAACTCTTTGTATATTTTTTATTTTCTAGATTTCTTCCCTAACAGAATTGTTTCTTTTGTTGTTGAATTGTACAGGTTATAGGTCACATTAAAGGTGGAAAACATTTTGAAATTATTTATGGTGGTCTCATTTTTACATAAAAAACCTGGTGTTCACTTTTTGTATTGTGAAATAGTCAACACAGCTGGATCTGTGCAAACTTTAGGATCCTTTTATTACTGTCTGTGAATGATGGAACTAGAAATGAAGTATTGTTATCACTTCCAGGCGGAGGGGCATCCTGTCAGTATGCACTGAAATTTCAGTTAATATACATGAATTTACAGTACTACAAAAGACACCTGAGATGTTGCCTGCATTTAATGTAAAAAGTTGTATATAACTTTGTTTTTTGCTCAATTTGTACATTAGTTTTTGAAATTTACACTTTATATTTTCATTCTAAGCTATAAAAATTTGATTTTCAGAGTAAAAAATCTAACTTTTTTCCTCTTGAATTTTATGTTTTTGTGTGATTTTAGTTCCAGTGTGTTAATACAGTATGTCAGAATTTAAAAAAAGTTACACAGTGAGACTGTGCTGAATAAACAGCACCAAACAAGGTGAGGTGAACATTTTTTAATGTGAAATATAAAGATCAAATCAAAAGGAGCCAAACATAGCCAATTATACCCTCGACTCCAGAGGGTTGAACCTTATTTTGATGCAGTTCTTATCAGATTTGATTGATGATTCCGTACACGCAGTTTCTATTTCTCTATGAAAATTGAGGCTCGCCTTCAAGTGGGCCAGAAGTCAGATCACCTGATCACCTGATGGCTCAGCCCGAACCCTTCTGTTGACAGTTGGCTATGCTGCTTTAGCCTTCTACAAACTGCTGTATACCTGCAAGCTGCTTTGCAACCCACCTCCTCCTCTCATACCTGTATGTGATTTAATTAGTGTCATGTTCTGTTCTGGATCGTGCTGCTGCTCTCGCCATCTCTGGCTTCTGTGCAAGAGGAAGGGCGGGGTTGTGTGGTCTCCCCACTACATGCCCTTGGATGGGTGGGGAGGTCCCAGATCAGACCCATGATGCTTATTATACATACTACAGATGGAAATATCAGTCTTCTTTTGACTGTAGTAGCCCTGAATGAATTATGGATTTGAAATTATGGTTTTTTCCTCATTTATTTAGAACAGGGCCTTTAAAAATAGATGCCCGGGTAACTGCCGAGAGGCATTACAGAGATACAGAACGGTAGGACATGCTTCTACAAGATCCTCTGCCACTAAGTTACAACAATATGCTAGTGGAGCCAGCTGAAAGCTCGACTGCCATTACCTTTGAACGAGACAGCAGTATTTTGTAGCAGTTCTTGGAAATCCAGCTCTCCACCAGTCTGATGTTGGTGCTGCTTACTAAATGCATAACATGGCACTACATTGTTCATTTAAAGGTCAAATTGACTTCATCAAAGTAATTGGATACTGAGAAGATCTCTTATGCTGGTGTGGCTCGTGTGGCCTAAACCGAAGCCTCAGAAGACAGTACTCCCCCACATGCTGCTGCTGAAATATTGAGGTGGTTTTTGGGGAAGCCTTCCCACCAAGCTCGGCATGGGTATTTTTAGACGACATTTACTAAGTGGAGGTCTGAGAAACAACACTCACGATCCCCCACCCTTCTCCTTTTCCCCATCCCTCTTCTCCTTTTGCTTCTGCTGTCTCCGGAGTGGCACGTCTGTCCCCTTTACAGATTGTTGGAAGTTTATTTTTCTAAGAGGATAAATGTAAGGATGATGTATAGAGTTCCCTCAGTCATGTGGTGTAAATACAGTGTCTGCATCATTAAAGGCTTTATGAACTGTCCTATATATGAGAGCTTAATGTCTCCACGCTGACAGCTAACGGATTTCTCCCAGGTGTTTCCATCTCTGCTTCCATATGTGTTCGTATGGAAGAATCACCCATTCCTTCTGTTTTTTTGTTGAAGTGGAACTATTGCAGCACTGTATGTGTATTCGAAGGCTCCCATGCACAGAATAATTCATTTGATGCTTTGATATGTGATAATGGACCCAGTAAGGTATTATTCATATGTCCCAGATCTCTTTAGAGAGCACGGCTTCCACAAAGTGTCCCACGGCCTCCCTGAGTGCCCCCTCCCCTCTTTCAAGACTCTCCCATCATTTATTATTTAAATCCCTCCATAATTCATCCCTTCCCCACCAGTACACCCTCCTTCGCTCGTTCCTTATCCCGTGCAAATTAGCACGAGCTCTGAATGTGTATTTGTGGAGAACAGAACGAAGTAAACAAGCAGAAAGAAATGGCAGCAGGCCGGTCTGGCGGATGCAGCTCGACGTTTATTTCCTCAGTCCTCTCTGTGATGTGATGCCATGTGACATATTGAGTCTAATTTGTAGCCTAAAGAAGCAAACAGCTGTGGCCTATTTTGTTTAGCTGTCGTTCGGGTGATGTCACCATTTGTGCCTCGTAAGGCTGCCTTGCTTTTGGCTCTTGGTGTGAGGATGTCAGGAGCATTTTGTTAAGCTGCTGATGAGGAGGACAGGGGCTGTGTAGCCTTTAGATGAATCTGATAAGTCGACCGAGGTGGTTGTGTGCAGTTTGGAAGACATCTATTAACCGGCGTTAAATATTCACACATGCCTTGTTGCTATATTTGACATGACTTTTCTTTTTTATGTAATGAATAATGGTTTAAGGGGCATTGTGTGGCACTGTTTAGAGAGTGGGGGCTTGATCTGCATTCTTAGCAGCAGAAGAGTTGCTTTTACATTTGATGCTGTGTTATTCTGTGGGTGGATGGACAGTGGTCACCTTGGTAGCAATATGGCCAGTATCGTCAACACATGATGGACATTAGGCATGTCCACAGCTATTCTACTACATAAATAAATGTTGCTGTCAGAACATAGACTGTAAATAAAAGATGGATGCAACCATGTGATGTCACCGGTTGGTTTTGAAGCACATTTTAAGGCCTGATTATTAGCATTTTGGCTTCTGACATGTTAGTTTTTGGAAGTCAGATGTGATATTGAATGAGTGGGCGGAGTTCTAAGTTTTCAGCTAATGCCAGCAAGCTTGGTTTGCAGGTGCAATGCACAAATAGATTTCTGCTAATTAGTACTAAGTAACCGCTGAATAAAATATTAGCATTTCACTAGTATAGAGGATAGTGTCTGTACCACACAGCAAGCGCAATGAGTTGTCGGAAAAATGCTCCAGAGTGGGGAGTCGAGTGTGTCACGGTGAATGATGTGGACTCAGGAATGGAATTAAAAGGAGTTTTAATTAATCACAAAGTGCTATACAATTCAGAAGAAAGGTGCAGTCAGTGAACGCTCTCAGTTCTGCGGTTTCCACATAATCCAGGGAGTCTGGGTTTCAGGTGAGAGTGGATCAGGCAGTAGCTTCAGGTAAATCGACAGGCATGGGAAGAACAGCAGAGAGTTCAGGTAAGCAGCAGCACCTAGCAAGAAATCTTGAATGTGCAACATTGCAGGTGTGGACTGGCTTGCTACACTCTGTGTAGCTAAACGTTCCAGTGGCGTGTGAAGGAAGCTGCTTGACTTAAGTAGCACTGGTAACGAGGAATGAGTCTCAGGTGTGCAGGCGCACTCCACCTCAGCCGCGCTCGCACCTGAGGACCAAGCAGATGAAATTACTGCCCTCACCAAGCCCAAGCAGAGAGAGGGAAAGAGAGACAAATGCAAGGGAAGAAAAGATAGAAAACAGGCAAGTCAGAACCTGGAGGACAGGCGACCCTGACAGTTTCACTTCAGTGACAGGAGATGTCGTCACCACCATCATATGTGTGAGTCAACATAGCCACACCCCTAATTTAAGCCTTACCTGTATCCAAAAATCCCTCCTGTACAGTTGTTACAAAGTGAGAAACTATCCTGACAGGCTAAAAAATGTTATGCCACGCTAGAAACATGTTTTTTACAGCCAAAGGACTGAGTCCATGTGTCTGTCCAAAGAATGGCTGCTCCTCCTGCAGTATTAGACAGAATCTAATCAATCATCTAATCAGAGCCACATGCGTTTCCTCGGCCAGCTCCAGTGGCTGCCTGTGGCTTCGACAACAAAAAAAACTGTGAACATGAAAATGAAGTGTTTTTTAACATAGTTTTTATTTATCATTGATTTAAGTTATTCATTAAATTATCCAATTCTAAAAACATGTAGCTTACGTACTGAAATGTAAAAAGAGTTATATTTAATCAACAGAAATATAATCTTGTCTTTTTTCTCTGTCTTTTACCTGATGCATTACTCTTAGTTTTACTGAACCTCAGCTGTGGTTATGCACATAAAAGGCTCATCTTTAGTCCTCCAAGGTATGGATTTAAAAGCCAAAAAATAAAGTCACAGAGGGAAATGGAGAGTTTAATCGTGTGTGCTTTCATTGCCAACTCCTCTGGCTTACCATACACTTGATCTGTGGGTGGACTTTAGTCGGATTTAGGTTTAAACCTCCCTAGTTTTACTGTGTTGTATATAAAATGAACCTTCAGCTGCTCCCTTGTATTTTCCTCCAGGGGGTCTCCACAGCGGATTAATCCACATTGATAATTTGGCAGAGGTTTTACACCAGATGCCCTTCCTGACACAACTCTTCAATCAGGCTGCTGTATATTTGATCTAATATCAAAGTCAGATAGTTTTTATTTGATTCATTTACACAAACACA
>VUQH01078404.1:7198-27198 GCA_015106775.1 Etroplus canarensis
AGCCTAGGGAGCAGGAAGATTCCCAAGCGGGTTACTAGGGGAAAAGAAGGCACTGTGAGCTAAGGTACAAGAAGTTTTCAAGAAAAGCTTGATGGCCCAGCACTAACTCAGTTTAGCTGTAGATCTGGCGAAGATCTGCTGTGTGTGGTGGTCTTAAAAACCGGTGACTTGATTGCAGACAGGTGTGAGGGCTGATTGGAGACTCCGCCCGAAGGTGGAGCCCCGTGCTGTGGAAAAATACTGCACTCACCCGGACCATGACACTACATTCACACCGAACGCGATTCGCGCGGCAAATTTGCCTCCACGGCCTCTGTTTGGTTGCGCGGTGAATTCGCCCCTGTTCGCATGTCCAAAAGTGTGTTCATAAACCACACGCGAATTCGCGTCAGGCGAGTTCGCGTGTGGGAGGAGAAACCGCCAACCTTTATTTATCGGCCTCATCGCTACATTACGGAAGACATGGATGATGTTGAGAGAGCAGCTTGGATTTATTTGTTTTGGAGAGCTTTACAAAGGTGCCGGCAAGCACGTCGCCATGTCTGCGTTCACGATATCATTCAGAGACGCTCCCAGTACGGTGAGTTTCATCATCTACTCCAGGAGCTGCGTCTGGATGACGACCACTTTCAGTGGTACTTCTGTCTCTCTGTGGCCCCGTTTGACAACTTGCTGTCCCCGTATTGGTCCGCAGATTACGCGATAGGACACCAATTACAGGCACTCTATTCCAGGACTCCACCCGCTGATGATATCATCAACACGTCACTACCAAAGCCGAGTTCCTGATTGGTTGACGCAACTTGAATATTCGCCAAAGTTCAGATTTTTGAACTCTGGAAAATTCGTGCCGCGTGGCATCATTTTCACCGCGCGGCCGTTTCTCGCCGCGCCGCCTGAAATGCGCCGCCGCTCGCGAAATGCTCCACGCCGGCCGCTCAAGTCACGCCGCAGGACCTCTCGCCGCGTGTTTACATTGACTTGACATTGAAACCGGCTGCCCCGGGCGCATGATTCGCGTTCGGTGTGAACGTACCTTTAAACCTTGTGATCTTCTTCATTCTTGGACCACATGTCTCGTGTTTTCTTCCTTGCACACACATCATTGCTCTCACTAACTTTCACTTTCAGCTTCCCTTGGGCTCTCCTCAGTAAATCTCTATCCCCATCCCTGAAGACTCTCCTTCAGGATACTGTTGATCAAGGGCTGATTGTTGAGGAAGCATGGGCTTGTCCTGGTCTTAAGTTATGGACATAGAAATTAATATACTCGGCTATGCAGTCTGCCATGAAGTTGATGTCATCTCCATCTCTGTCTCTAAACATGTCTGCAGAGCTTCAGATGCTTCCAGTGACCACCTTGTTATGATCCATGTAGTGACTGGTTGCTTTAAAACAATGGGTTCATAGGTGGAGCAGAGAAGAACGAGAATGTGATCAAACCGGCCAAGCTGGGGAGGACAGTGGAGCTATATTTGCATAAAGCAAATCTAGTGTTATTGTCTCTAGTGAGACAGTGAACAAACTGCTGAGAAGTTGGAAGCATATCAAAGATAGAAATATGGTTGGAGTCTCAAGAGACTGACGTTTGAAAGTAACTGAATGAATAACTTCACACACTGCATCAGCATGAGCTGACAGCAACCACAATGGCTCATGTAAGCTCTCTTAGCAGATAATATGGATGCAGACTCACGGCTAATAGTTCAATGCCTGGGCTACAGAGACGCTCCTTTACAGTATGGCCAGGATTACACCATCTGTTGTTTACAAGCGCTGCAATCCTCTTCCTTTCTTCTTACCGCTTTGTGTGCATTCTCTGTCAGCCTGTACAGTCTGAAGACTGGAAATGGTGGAGTTAGAATGTATTCCTGCAGACATGTCTCAGTGAAGCTGTGTTCTTGATATTCCCTCTGTATCCTCATTAGTGTTTCAAGCTCATCCATCTTACTCACCAGTGATCTCACATTCTCCATGATAACCAAGGGAATGAAATGTTTAAATTTCCTTCTCCTTGCTCTCTATAAAGCCCTGTATCCCTCAGATCTCCTCTTCTACTCATTGGAGATTGGGTGTCCAGCACTAGCTAGCTGGTTTTGAGTGTAAATGATGGTTGTATTGGCATGGTGACCCAGCACAACAAAAGTTACGAATGCTACTCTATCCAGGATAAGAACCTTTGACCAGATGGGCCGGTTGGTTACACGAAAACATGACATGAAATAAGAAAAAGCCTAGAAACACAGAACATTAACAGTTTCTGCTGTACCACGGTGCCACTAGCAGGGTGCCACCTTTTCTTTATATTTGGTGTCAGTTGGTTTGGTTCGATTGCCAAAGGAGATTTTTGCATGTGTTGTTTGACCCCACATGAACTTGACTCCAGAGGTACACGCTTGTATTTATTCGTTGTTTGAAAAGCATTTATTCATATGTTCTAAATAATCATGGGAATTCTTGTTATGCTTTTGTGCCAAAAGGTCTCTTGAAGAGTACTTCATGGTGCTGTATCATAATTCTGTTGCACATGAGCTGGAAGTGCTCCTAATTTAATTCACATCCTTCAGCCCACGGTAAAAGTTGCTTTCATGTTGATTCATTATATTAGTACCTTAAAAATAACAAATAAATGACAAATTGCAGCACTATACCAATTATATTAAGCTGACAAGTGCCCATTGTCACACTTTTAGCTAAACTGTTACTCTACTGTTCTGTTATTTGAGGATCGCTGCATTCAGAGGGCACTGGAGTTTGTAAGCAATGGACTTCTTTAATTGAGGTTATTTCGGCATTGACCCTGTCTGGGCAGTCTGTCTTCAAACCAGAGTCAGGCTGCTGAAAAAACACAGACACGCTGGTTATTGCTGATTTTAACTGAGGATCAAATCAATGTGAACATGTTCAGATCTGTTGGTGGTTACTGGGGAATATACAGGGCGAATGAGCAAGAAAGAACAGTGGATAAGTTGATCTACCACCATTATCTCAGCAGTCATAAATCATTTTTGTTATATGAACCCTTGATTGAATATTAAGTTTATTAAAGTTACCCATGAGGATGATGTGGTAAGCATATTTTTCAATGGATGGATGGATGGACAGATGGATGAATGGATGGATGGATGGATGGAATCATTTATAGTGCAACACTTTGAAATTGCAGAAAATCTGCAAAAAAAATCAAACTTACCAACAAGAGTACAGACATGACTCTGTATACACAGTCAATGAAAAACCCATACCTGACTTCCTATATGCACCTGATATAAAAGACATATCTGTATTGTATTCTTTCTCAATTGTAGTGCTTTTGTGCAAATGACCCTGACAAATTGGGTGAAGGTCATCAGTGACATGAGGACCAACATGTAGATAAGTCATAACTTTTAAAGTTGGCAGATTTTCAGACAGTTTTTCATCTCTCTGATCCAGATGATGGTCCAGATTTGGATCATACTCTAGCATGTGATAGACCTTTATGATGTGCATAGTATGACCTCATTGTGATGAGTATTGGTGAAGAAAACAACATGAAGAAACAAATAAATAATGATAAAATATAAAAATTAAATTAAAATGTGTGAATTTCAAGCTATTGTCCAGTCCCTAATCTATATGCGATCTAAATGAAACCTGCCAGATTACTAGAGGTTGTGACCCTATATGTGCCTACAAAGAGTAGAATGAATTAATTAAGATTTCAATTTTATATGATTTCTATTTTTATAGTTGTAAATGTGATTTCTCATGTTTAATAAAAGAAGCCACCATGTCCAGATGAAGCTTTTTCAGTCAATAAGTAGTGTCATCCTGTATCACCATATAAAAATCGATTGAGATTGGTATGAGGTATGATATGAAATTTGACTCTGTGCTAAAAAACAAAATGTTTTTTTTTCAAATTTCACTAAAAATTTTCACCAGAATCCAATCAGTTTGAGGGAGGCCGAATATCTACTAACAGAAAACAGTTTGGAAAGAAAAGTTAAAAATTGTGGCCGCCATTTTGCAGACAGAAAAATAAACTGAATGACCAACATACTTCAAAAAACTCAAAGCATTTGAAGTAATAGTAAATACCATTGGCTGCTGTTTTGTATCTCCCCAAGGGGCGATCATGGTGTAAGAATCTGGACTGGTAAGCAAAAACAGTTGAAGATCCGGGTTGCTGCTCTGCTAAACTTGCTAGACCTTTTCCAAAACAGCTCCTGTGGGACAAATGGAACCAAAGCCTTGGGAGTAAGTTCAGTTACTTGCTTTTCTTACCCCAAATCAAATATGTAGTGTTTCATCTGTGTTGCATTATCATTATGATTAATTGATATTACTGATAATATATTTTCTACATGGGATATAGCATACAAGCTGTCATGCCACATGATAAAAAAGGAACAGAGGTTCCATGCTCCCCGTTTTATCTCCTTGTGAATGAAATACAAGAGTCTTGTTTCACCATTTTAAATAACATTTTTCATACATATGTGACATGTTAGTCAAAAAATTCCCAATTCTGCTCAGAAAACTCTACAACATTTTATGGCATGTTTATCAGCATAAAGGATTATTACTTTGATAAAGATGCAGCTGACAGGGTGCTCTGGAAAAAAGAAGGGAGGTCAACACATAAAACTCTTATCATGTAATTCATGGCTGGTATGGTCACTTTGCATTACTTGTATAGCTATCTATATTAATATTACATTGTATACATTTCTTTCATATAGTACTGGTTCTCCCCCTTATTACACCTGTGAGACAAAGGCTTTGAGTGCATGTTTCCATGGTGGCGATGTCCATCATTAGCTGCTTACAGCAGCTGATTAGGATCAGGGAAATATGTCTTCAAACTGAGTATGTTCTTTACATTGAAGCTAAACCAAAATCTTTCCCTGACCTCCAGCCTTCCACCCTCACACCCTGGAGGTACCTATGC
Organism: Etroplus canarensis; assembly: GCA_015106775.1. NCBI lineage: Eukaryota > Metazoa > Chordata > Actinopteri > Cichliformes > Cichlidae > Etroplus > Etroplus canarensis. The sequence continues at coordinate 12,135 of VUQH01078404.1, forward strand.
CTGAAGCCATTTAAAAAGGGTTCTTTGACAGAGTTGCAGTAAAACAGTTTTAATGGTAACTGGACTGGTACTTAAAGTACTTTTCTGTTCCAACTGAGCACTCAAAGTGCTTTGTGTACAAGCCACAATCACCCACTGATGCAGCCTTTTATTCTATACCTTAAGCACATTTTAGCTATCACACACATATTCACACTCCAGTGGGTACCTTGGGAGCATTTTGGGGTTCAGTGTCTTGCTTAAGGACAGTTCGGCATGTAGACTGGGGGAGCTACGGATTTAACCAATCTTCCAACCGGAAGACAATCTGCGTTACCTCCAAGCACAGGAGCCTACTCAGTCTCCTGATAATATTAGTTTATCCAATTACTTTTGAGCCTCTGAGAATGGAGGACCGTGAATAAAAAATGTTGCTGTTATTCCAGTTCATGGAATTCTTTCTGTCTTGAATTAAAGGTGAAATTCTGCACTTCAGGCACATCTTGATTGTTTGATTTAAAATCCACTGTGGTGGTGGACAGAGGCAAAATCATTAGTGTCATAGCCTGTGTCACTACGCCTCCCCCCGTCGTCTCCTGCTTCACTCCTGGATTGGTTCTGCCTGGGGGGGTGTCTCGTCATCTCCACCTGTGTCGAACACATCTGCATCCTATCTCCATCACTCCCGCAATACTTAACACCCGGTTCTTCACCTACATCCTTGCCAGATTGTTAGCTACCTCCAGTGAGAAACCTGAAATCTGTTTGTGTCTCAGCACCCAGGAAGAACTTGACAACCTACCTGCCCACTCTTTGAAGACTCCGGACCCCAAAACCTCAATCTGCCCCTTGGCTCTAATAAAACCCATCAAACGATTCCCTGCCTCGTGGTCTGTATCTGGGCCCTTTTCAGAGAATCATGACAATTAGAAATAGGCCATTATTGAAAACATATGAAACTGACTGCATGCTATCTAAGGCTTGTTGCTGTCCTGGTTTTGGTTCATTTGATCACTTCCAAGGAAGGGTCACTAAATCAGTGCAAAGTTGTTCTGAGCAATTACCCTAGACATATTTCATCAAAGGATACTGTGATGATAGTAATAGTACATTAATGGTCTCTAGTGGTCCTAGAGGTCTCTTCCTAAATGACAACACCCTTATCCATAGGGCTCACTCAATGGTTTGAGGATGAAAATGATGTGCACCTCAATCAAGCTGACCACCTATGGAAGATGTTGGACCAACACATTAGACAGCACCCTCCTGCACTGCCATCAGTACTCCAAATGAGGGCCTGCTTTTCGAAGAACAGTGTGATATCCTTCCAGTAAAGATACAGAGACATAAGGAAAGGAGTCTTGAAGCTGTTCTGGCAGCAAATGGTTTCCTAAGACCTTCCTAAGACACTTTGTTTTTCCTTTACTTTATCATCCATCTGTATTTCTCTACTGTGCCGGGGAAAAGGAGGCCTTACGGTATTGTTCTTGGCTTTACCTTGGAAAAGCTTTCAGTAGAACATATTACTTGGCTCTGTGCAGCGGGTTTCTAGGACTTCTGTGACAGTGCATCCCCGGAGATTTTGCCCTGACTGAAGTTATTGAGGACAAAAAAATCTTACCCTGTTAACTTGAAGACTGATCTGATTTTATATCTGGTCTCATACTATATATTCATATTCTCTCTCTCTTTCTCGCTCCCTCCCTCTTTCTTGAGAGAGATTCTTTTCTCCCTGGGTGTCCTCCTTCCGTCACTCTAATCAGCCCTTTTAATTACTCTTGCTATCAGCCACCTAACGCCTCCCTGTCACCCCTGGGAGTCTCTGACTGGAAAAGAAGAGGAATGGAAAGGGAATGCAAGGCCTGATGGCAGGCAAGGGGCTCATCAGGGAGGCTATGGGGAGCCTGGGGGCTATAGTAATATGAGGCCTTTGCCAGTCTATCAGCAGCACTGCCAGCTCTACTCACTGCCTGCTGGGTTGCTGATGTCATGATAAATGGGTTTTTCCTCACCCTGTCCAGAACCATCCTTCAGCAGTTCAACACAGTTAAAATTGGCTAAAGAGGTACTCAAGGTGTTTGGTCTAATATTCATTATACAATTTTAAGCCAAATCTTTTTTTAAAGTTCTGCTTTCTTACAGACCTGAGTTCCTTTCCAATGTACATTTATAGATTTTTATTCCTGCTGATTTGGCACTCGAGTACTGAACAAATCAGAAATACATCAGAGAGGTACAACTGATGAAGCTGTTTACTGCACATTCAAGAAGATTTATCAAGTTATAAAAAAAAAATGAATATTTTAGCCCCATGTCTAACTACCTGTCTTCTGTAGGAAACTTTAAGAAGTGTGTAGCAGATGTGAAAATGAAAGCTGAGACTGAAAACTGGTGTGGTCCCAGAGCTCAGATGGTCTGCAGTGGTCTGTTCTATAGATAGGCTGCTCTAAGTTAGTCTCTTCAGGTTTCTGCACCTCTCTACAGTTCCAGGGCTCCTGCTATGTATAGGTGGCCCTCTGGAAGACCCAATGACTGGCTCCGCCTCCTCCAATTGTGCAAAAGTGAAGCTAAAAATTCCCCTTTGTGTGCTTCCATCTTGTAATTTTGGAGCCAGAGTCTGTGCAGTACTGATTCGGGATGGAGTCGCCGTATCTAACTTCTGCCCACACGCCCTATGGGATGTGACGTAGACCAAGCCCCCTGAACGGACATACATCAGATTGGCAGTTAGAGCTGTCAATCATGAGGTTACGCCCACTTTTAAATTACTAATTCAAAACAAACTTATGAGAAAGGCGACCATTTGAACCCAGAAAAGCATGAGCAGAACTACTTAAAATGGTAGAAACCATATTTGCAAAAAACCTATCTAAGATTTGTTTTAATGTGACATCCTCCCATCGTTAACATGAAGGGGGCAGGACTTAGACCCTATTCTGCAGCCAATCAGCAGAATCAGATTTACCAGCTGCTCCTCACCATTTGCCTTTCCGACTGTAGCTGCTTTAGGTGTGTTAGCTGCTGCTGGTGTTTAGTAGTCAAAATAGAAATGCCCAAAAAAAATCCAGTTGCTTGCCTGGCCGCTTAAGGTTACCTCCAAGAACGAGTCAGTTCCCATAGACTCCCATGTTACAGTCCCATGTTAGAAATTAACAGTAAGAAGAATCATGTGTACAGCCTGGCACGACGCCTGTTTTAGTCTCTATGGATAGTTTCTCAGCAAACGTTTTGACGTTGAATAACCAACGCCTTGTGGTTTTTTTGTCAACATCCAGTCGTGGTTGAAAAATCATTCCAAAAGTTGCACTGGTGCGTGGACCTTCCCTCCGTGTCGGTTCCAGGAAGTTGTTGAATGTTCCCTCTATGCCATTTTTAGACTTTCTAATGTGAGAACGTTTGTTTAAGAATTGTTTTGCATTTTCTCTTAATCGATTGGACTAAAGCCAAATTAATAAAACATTTGCGATAGAAAGAGAGAATCAAAGCTTTCCCCAACTTGCGTCTTCTGTTTCTGCACTCTGTCTCTTATCTGCTGAGCCACGTCAACATTCCTGGGGTTAGAGAGGTGATGACAAATTAAATTTGTCATGCTACAAATGAGATGGAATTTAGATGTACGTAACTGTGGATTTCTTAAAAGTGTTGTTTATTTATTAAGAAGTCTGTGTATGTAGAGAAAACATCCATTCACAGCCAGGCACTAACCAGATTAGCTGCCATGGTTAAAAAAAAAGACAGAGATAATGGATTTAAACCCTTCATTGCAATAATCTGATCTACATTTCTTATCTCGTAAGAGACACGCTAATCTGACCTCTGTTCTGAATGGAAACAGTGTCAACATCCCTCTGCAGTCGAGTTTTTGTGCTGCGACCAGTTTTGACCAGGAAGATGGCATTGGGGTTTCAGCCATGTTTGCTTGTTTAAGTCCTGTTTAAAGAGAAGGCTTTGTTTGGCGAATCGGACCATGCAGCCATCCTCCTAATGCCAAAATATAAAGGATGGCTCAAGCAGAAACCCCCTGCAGGACGACCAGGAGTTTCTTCCCTCTGGCCGTCCACCTGCTCAACTCCAAACTTTAAACTGGAATTTTTGTGTATATATTTTGTACATTGTCTAGTGTCCCCGGTAGCGTAGTGGTTTGTGCACTCGACTCACAAGCAAAAGGTCCCTGGTTCGATTCCAGGTGGGGACACAAGCCCCTTTCACCATGGAGGGTTGCGTCAGGAAGGGCATCATGCGTAAAACCTCTGCCAAATTACCAATGCAGATTAATCTGCTGTGGTGACCCCTTGGTGGAGAATACAAGGGAGCAGCTGAAAGGTACATTGTCTATAAAAAACATACTGTACACTTCTGTATTTTCTTTATATTCTACACATTTATTTATTATACTATCATCTGTGCTTGTCTGTTTATTAGTGGGTCACTTTGTAACTGGATGCAGGTACAGAAACAGAGTTCACTGCACACTGTAGTCTCTATATTTGTATAAGTAAAGCTTCTTGGGAGTGGTATTTATGTAGCACTTTTCTACTCTGAGCACTCAGCACTTTTTACCACAGACCTCATTCACACACATCATACAGAACTTTAGTCTATGCCTTTAAACACATTTAACTATCACACACACATTCGCACTTTGATGGATGCGTAAAGAGCAATATGGGGTTGCCCAAGGATGCTTTGGCATGTAGACTGGAGGACAACCCACTTTACCTCCTGAGCCACAGCTGCCCCTAAGTTCTGCCGCCAGCTGTTGTAAAGAAGCCACAATCGAGATCAATACAGATGACAGCAGCTCTGATTGGATATTAGACCAGTTTTGGTGCGATTAGTCCAGTAGCTGTGTTTTTGTGAGATGCAGGGATAGTGAGTTGCTCATACACATTAACACAGACATGAATAGACAATGTCACAGCTTGTGGTTGGAACACTAAATCCAACCTTATTTTCACAATAAGCAGGGAATGAACGTAACATTTACAGAACAGGGACATCCTGCTGTAATCTTTGTACCTGCTGAAGTTTGTGTTGTCCTCTCTCGTATCCTAGATTTGACAAGCTGTCATGTCAAGAATACGGTCCACGCTATTTAGGGGTTAAACAGGAACTGATGATTCTGTTCACCGAAACCAGGCGAGGTGCAGTCATGTTAAAAGACAGTGGCTTAAAGAAAGCGCTGTGTGAAGAAACAGGAGCTGAAAACAGCTTGTTTAAAATAGAGGATGAAGTCAGGTGCTGAGTGTGGGAAGTATTTTAAACTGTCGATCATGCAAAGGCACTCCAAGAGAGCCAAAGAATAAAAAATATGAATTTGAAAATGTCGTAATGTTAGCAGTGGTTGTTGTATTCATATTAGAAATGGCTACAAATTGGACGACTTCAGTGTCGAGCTAAAAATAAAAGGATAATTTATTGTAAAATACTGGCTGGAAGCTACTGTGCTGTCAGGCAGAAGTATCCAACAGGTGCACCGGAGAGGTGACAAGACACCCCCGCAAGGGGAATGGTTTATAGGTGGTAGCCAGAGGCGGTTGATCTAACCCGACTGATTTTTCTCCGGTTTAGCCTTTTGCCGGTGTCCTTGTCATTGCTGCTAGCCTGACACAGTATCTGCAGCCTGCTCAGGTCGGACAGGTAGTCCAGCTCCCCCAGAATGGGACATCATTATATGCTTTTGCAAGGTGTGCCGTGTCTCCCAGCACACGGTCTCAAGACCGTGGAGGAGATATCAGGAGATAGGCCATCAAAGGGCACGAGGAGGAACAGGTGGAGCACTGCAAGAGGCCCTACAAAATGACCTCCATCGGGCTACTCATGCATGCTTCTGGCCAGGATTTCATAACCTTCCTTTATAATGCCCTTCGTGTGTACCTTCTGAGTGCACATGCCAATGGTAAAATACGATGGTGCCAACAAGAAATACGTCTGCTTGTGCGCCACCTTTCCCTGGCTGTGCTGCTGCTTACATACTTGTACTGCACGGTGTGCGTGTGCTCCATGTAGTCCAGTGCTAATGCTCTAGACCTTAGTGCAGATTTGTTTTAAGTAAAATTTCTGTCATGTACATGGCTGATTACCTCAGTAGCAAGCTACAGGTGGGATAATACACCTGTTGGGATCTGTCCCCTGCTCTCTTTGTCATCTGTGAAGTGGATTACTGCCAGAGTTCTGCTGTCACAGAGTCTTCATCCCGAATCAATCAGCATAACATCCTGGCTTATGACCTCCATATGTTTGTGACACAGAAGTCTTATTAGCCCACTGTACCGTACAGTAATTAAAGTTGTTATTTTTTTCTATTCCCTACCCCCAGCCTGAGCACCACTTCACTCCATCCGTTCCTCCATCCTCCCAATAATCATCCATCTGTGAGAATCAGCTGAGGTTGAAGGTAAGGGTATTTATTGCATCACACGACAATAACGTTGGCTAAAGCGTCGGTTTTCCTTCCTCTTTTCTTTTAAGGGTTGGAGGAAAGTTGATAACAGGTTGAGTAATTAGCTGTTATATCCACATTCACTCCCTCAGTTGAAACCGCTGCGCCGACTGCTGGCCTAATAACAGCCAATTGCTTCACTGTGTTCGGTGGTGAAGCAGCGTGCAGACACTGGACATTAATAGGACAGCAACTGGAGTTCTGTTTAGTGAATTTTTTGTGTTCTAATGAGCACACTGGAGACGCTGAGATTTAGGGAACTAAAGTTTGTGAGAATTTTCATTTACGGTTCTTTGGTTAAACTCACAAGCTTCCAACAGCAGTTTGTAGAAATGAGATCCATTGTAATGCAGTCACCACAGGGCGAGAGGTCGGGTTCCCCTCTGGACAGGAAATCAGTCGTTGCAGGGCGAACACAAGAGACACACCACTGCACACTCACACACTTGTTCTTCACTTTGAGGAGAACTCTCACACTTGAAAGTTTCTACCCCTGATCCCAACGTATGTTCAAATCTAAGTGCTGATCCAGTTATCACTCAATGAGCTCTGAACTAAGTTGTTCCAGTAGAACAGCTCTGCCTGCATCCTCATGTTTTGTTTAAACTGTCTCACAAAACTTTATGGTCCTTTGGGAAGCTGTAGATCATCAGCCTGACAGATTTTGTGATCTATTACTTGTACTTCCTTTAGTGTGTGGATGGTGATTATTTCATTTAAAAAATCTTGTGGCTGTGACGCAGAGTTCACTGGCTTAGTGTGGCATGAAAGGTGTTTTGTTCTTGTAATAAATAAAGAGCCAGTGCTCTGAACAAGTGGAAGAGACGAGGGGAAGAAGGGACAGAGATGCATCATTGAGAGGAGCGGCTGCTTTTTCAAAGGCAGTTTTGATGTTTGAGTTGCAAAAAGCATTAAAATCTATTTCTGTCTATAATGTCTGAGGATGATTGATGGTGGTAAGCTGTAGTGATGCTCCTTATCGCCCATTGTTGATACAGACTGGTGACGATGGTAAATGGACTGATGCCCATATATGGTTTTTCTACTCAGAGCACTCAAAGTGCTTTTTACTACAACCCTCATTCACAAATTCATGCAGCGCTTTATTCTATGCTTTAAGCACATTTTGACTACCACACACACGTTCGCACTCTAATAGATGCACCTGTTGTTGGGGTTCAGTGTCTTGCCCTAGGGCACTTCAGCACATAGGCTGGAGGAGCTGGGGATCAAACCACCAACCTTTCGTTTGGAAAGAAAACCGCTGTTTCCTGCGCCACAGCCACAGGAGTTGGACTGGGTAATGTGTTAGGAACCAAAGGGTGGTTTCAAAGACACCCTGAAAATGAAAGTGAAGAAATGATGCAGCAGGTTAGTCCACTTTACTGACATTTCACTGCAGCATCTCAAAATGGTACTCAGTAGTTTGGATGGCCCCACGTGCTTGTATGCATGCCTGACAATGTCGGGGCATGCTCCTGATGAGATGATGGATGGTGTGCGGGGGCTCTCCTCCCAGATCTGGAACAGGGCATCACTGAGTTGGTGGACAGTCTGAGGTGCAACTGGAGGCGTCAGATGGACAGAAACATAATGTCCCAAAGGTGATCTGTTGGAATTAGGTCAGGTGAGTGTGGGGGCCAGTCAGTGGTATCAATTCCTTCATCCTCTAGGAACTGCCTGCATACTCCCACCACATGATGTCAGGCATTGTAGTCCAACAAGAGGAACCCAGGACCCACTGCACCAGTGTAGGGTCCAAGGATTTCATCCTGATACCTGATGGCAGTCAAGGTGTTGTTGCCTAGCCTGTAGAGGTCTGTGTGTCCCTCCATGGATACGTCTCCCCAGACCATCACTGACACGGAACCAAACCAGTCATGCTGAACAATGTTACAGGCAGCATAATGTTCTCCACAACGTCTCCAGACTCTTTCACGTCTGTCGCACATGCTCAGGGTGAGCCTGTTCTCATCTGTGAAAAGCACAGGGCACCAGTGGTGGACCTGCCAAGTTCCACGGTGCCCGGCAGTGAGCACAGGGCCCACTCGAGGACGTCAGACCCTCAGACCACCCTCATGAGGTCTGTTTCTGGTTGTTTGGTCAGAGACATTCACACCAGTGTCCTGCTGGAGGTCATATTGTAGGACGCATCCTGTTCCTCCTTGCACAAAGGAGCAGAGACCGGTCCTGCTGATGAGTTAAGGACCTTCTATGGTCCTGTCCAGCTCTCTTAAGGTACATACACACGAATCGCGCGGTGGGGGCAGCCGGTTTCAATGTTAAGTCAGCGTAAACACGTGGCGAGAGGTCCTGCGGCGCGATTTGAGTGGACGGCGTGGCGCGTTTCACGAGCGGTGGCACGTTTCAAGCGGCGCGGTGGGAGCGGCGCGGCAAGAATCGGCCGCACAGTGAAAATTATGCCGCGTGGTGCGAATTTTCCAGAGTTCAAAAATCTGAACTTTGGCGAATATTCGCGTTGCGTCAACCAATCAGGAACTCTGCTTTGGTAGTGACGTGTTGATGATGTGAACAGCAGGTGGAGTCCTGGAATAGAGCGCCTGTAGTTGGCGTCCTGTCGTGTAATCTGCAGACCAATGCGGGACAGCAAGTCGTCAAACTGGGCCACAGAGAGACAGAAGTACCGCTGAAAGCGGCCGTCATCCAGACGCAGCTCCTGGAGTAGATGGTGAAACTCACCGTACTGGAAGCGTCTCTGAATGATGTCGTGAACGCAGACACGGCGACATGCTTTCCGGCACCTTTGTAGAGCTCTCCAAAACAAATAAATCCAAGCTACTCTCTCAACATCATCCATGTCTTCCATAATGTAGCAATGAGGCCGATAGGTTGGTGGTAGCTCCTCCCACACGCGACTTCGCATGTGGTCATGAACGCACTTTTGGACATGCAAATAGGGGTGAATTCGCCGCACGCCCAAACAGAGGCGGCGGTGGCGAATTCGCTGTGCGAATCGCGTTCGGTGTGAACGTACCTTTAGAGTAACTGTCTGTCTCCTGGAATCTCCTCCATGCTCTTGATACTGTGCTGGGAGACGCAGCAAACCTTCTGGCTATGGCAGGATGTGCCATCCTGGAGGAGCTGGACTACCTGTGCAACCTCTGTGGGGTCCAGGTATGACCTCATGCTACCAGTAGCGACACTGACACTAGCCAAATGCAAAATGTCAGTGTCCTCCACCTGTAAAACCATTCCTGTGTTGGGGGTGGTCTCATTGTTGCCCCTCTAGGTCGCCTGTTGTTGTTTCATGAACACCAAAGCAGCTGAAACTGATTAACAACCCCCTCTGATACTTACTGACCACATCAATATCACACAGGTTTAACTGACCTCATGCTGCACTCTGATTGAAAAGAGTTCATTTTATTTTTTAGCAGTGCATTTTCATATGTTAAATCTTATTGACACAACTTAAAAAAGTCGCCACAATATTAACACTCTTTTTCATTACAAATAATAGTCATTTGCAGTGACAATGAAAAAGTTGAGGAACAAGTACATCAAATTTAAAATCATGCACCAGGCAGAAAGTCCCTGTTCATCAGTCCAGATGCAGTATTCAGTCAGCAGCAGCTAATAGCTGTTTCATCCACCTGAGGAACGTCATTTAATGAAGCAGGCTGGCGGTGCTCTCTGTCAGTCTGGGTAGCCTGGGTTCAGTCGGCTGTTTGTTTGTGCTGCTCTGTGGTTCACTCACTCTCAGCAGAGTGCAGCGGGCTGTTTTTTGACAGCTTGTGTACCTGGAGCACACTGGGTGGCCTGTTCCAATTAAAAAAGAAACATAATAAAATGGGACTCTCTCCTTGGTCTTCTCTTTATACTCTCTTCTTTACACAGTATGCATTGGAAAAATTGGTTTCCACGCGCAGCGGTCTTGTAAAACAGTTTACCTTGCCAGTCGCAGTTCATGTGTCTTCGCGTTTGCTTGTCTGAGAAAAAGTTTCCCGCCTGGGAGACTTGTGATCTCAGTTACATGACCACAATTCTGTTCCACTAGACCCTGTTGTGAGTGAGTGTGGTGGGAGATGCAAAGAAACCCAACCCTTCCCTTCAGTAGTCTGTAATCTGTGCTTTGTCCTGATGATTCCAGTAAGCTCTGCTGGTCTCTGATATAAAAAAAGTTCTTCTGAAATGTATAAACATGCCTGTGGCACTCAGTGGTGTCTGGGATTACTGTGGTCTTGATGCACTTTAGAGCTTATAAGAAGAAGTCTGCTTTGGTTGAGTGTTCAGCGTGTGTCAGGGCTGTTTTGCAGAGCTCAGTATGGAGTAACAGCATGCACCAACATACGTCTCTCCTGTAACCCTGTGAAGGTAGCACAGGGTCTTCATCATCTGTAGGCTGCTCAGATTCAACATGTGAAATGTGGCAGGAAGGTTTCCACACAGAAGTGCTGTAAAATTTTATTAGTATGTTATCAGCAATGTAGTATCTCAACACTGTACCTTCCAGTATCACTTACCTCTATTTACCTCTACAAGGGATTTTATTGTTTATCAAATCTGACCACACAGAGGTGGAAAAACAGAGCACAAAAACTGAATTTGCAGTCCAGCGAGGAGTAGAGGTACTGAACATGGATGAGTTGAAATAACTCATGAAGTACAGTCAGCTTCTTTAGCCAGCAGGTGTGGATCATGTCATTATTATTACTGTTATTATTATTATTATTATTATTGGGGGGTTGCTTTATTGTCATTTCAACTACATATAAATATACAGTGAAATGAAATAGCGTTTCCCCAGGAAATATTTCCCCCGGTTATTATTATTATTATTATTATTATTATTATCAGTGGTAATATTATTATTGCTTTTTCTTTCTTGTTTATATGATTTCTTTTTTACACAGGTGTGCTGCTGCTACTTTGTTGTGCCTGAAATTTTCCCCCTGTGGGACTATTAAAGGAATATTTTATCTTATCTTTTCTTATCTTATCTTATCTTTTCTTATCTATAAAAAACACAATGGCTGAAACAGCACTGTAACATTGCGTCACAGAGGAGCTGAGAAGAGAGCAGCAGCACAAATTGACTTTACCAGTCTGGCTGACAGATCAAATTTTGCTGGATAAAGGTGGTTTGCACGTGGGCTCGGCAGAAAGCAATCACAGTGTGTTTATGTATGGATTCACTGATTTTAATGAGCTCCCTCACCCGCCGCAGAAGGCACAGTGAGGGGAAACCGGAAAGCCTGGTTTTCACATGCAGTCCTGAAGGACTCCTCCCTCCTCCCTCGTCTGGGCCTCACTTTCCTCTCACACCACCACATCATCCAGCCAACATATGTTTGATTAGAGCTCCTCTCCTTGGTGTCTGCGCTTCTATAACTCTACATATTGTTTGCACTAGCTGGTTATGCCACACATCTGGTTGTCAGGTTTTTTGTTTTTATTATTGTGATTGTTTTTCTTTTCTAATTTTCACAGTTAGATCAGCACCATAAGACTTGAGGGTCTAACTGCTGCTTTGTTTTTATAACAGATCATGATAAAATGATTAGCCCCCCTATTAAATGTAAGATTTTCTTTAAAACAACAACATAACATTCCTAAACATGTTTTTTTTTGGATGCTTACATTATTTTACTTTGCACACAGAAACAAAATTCAGGGTCAAAAGTGTTGGCCCCCCCGAATGCTAAAGGTAAATTATGTATCTGTTTTATTAGATAACAGCCTGCAGTCATTTGTTGTAGATTTCAGCAAGTCTCAGACACGTCTCCTGAGGAACCCCAACCCATTCTTCTTTGACGAATGTCTTGAGCTGTTCCAGATCCGATGGTCTTGTAGCATGGACCTTGGTCTGCAGGTCACCCCGCAGATTTTCAATGGCATTCAAGTCAGGGCTGTGTGCTGGCCAGCCAGTAACATTTACTTTGGTCTTCTGGAGGTTCTTCGCTAGGAGCAACGCATGTTCTGGGTTGTTGCTGTGTTGGAAGACAACGCAAAGACCCAGACCCAGGTTTTCCTTCGAAATCTTCACATACAGTTGAAACCAGAAGTAATAATGAGAGAGAGAATATTTTAGAGAGATTTTTTTTAATTTCTTTGAAGTCAGAAGTTTACACACACAAAGATTACTATGTCTTTAAACAATGTGGGAAAGCCCAGATGATGATGACATGGCTTGTGGACGGATACCCAAAGCGCTTGACCCAAGTCATACAGTTTAAAGGCAATGCTACTAAATACTAAGGACATGTATGGAAACTTCTGACTTAAAGAAATTAATAAAAATCTCTAAAATATTCTCTCTCTCATTATTGCAGCATTTAGCAAATACAAATAATTTTGGCAAATCTAACTGAGGTAAAACAGGAGAAGTTTAGTCTGATTTAATTTCAGACAGTGAGTAAAAACATGTTTGTCTTTTTACACAGCGTATGGAAACTTCTGGTTTCGACTGTATCCGTCTTGATGAGGTTCCCAGGTTCATACGCATTAAAGTATCCCCACAGCGTAACACTGTGTGCTTTTGGGTTATGTGCCTCTCCATTCCTTCTCCAACATAAACAACATCTCTGTGGCCAAAGAGCTCTAGCTTGGGCTCATCACATTAAAGGACACACTTCCAGTATCCAGGTTGTCCTCAGCATTTGTCAGTCTGGCTTGAAAGTGTCTCTTCTGCACAAGTGGAGTATTTCAATGGCCATACATGTTAGTAGGGTGCACCTGAGCTATGCTGTGGAGTCATAATGTAGGTTTTGAGTACTGATGTAAATGGACATGTAGGCCTTTTATTTTTAATAGTTTTACAGAATACTCAAAAACACTCCAAAAAGAGGAAAAATTATATAAGATTTAGTGTGATGACCAATTCCAGCACCCCCCGTGACCCTGAACTGGATAAGTGGAAGATGATGAATGAATGAACGACCAATTACACGAAAGTCATCTGTTTTAGGATAAGCCTGAAACATGAGAAATATGAAAATCTGGACTTGGTTCTAAAAACTGTGTGACTACGCTGTACTAAAGCGGGGTAAATATCTAAACTGCAGTGTCTCTAAGAATTTCCACACAAACCACACAGCTTTTCCCGGCAACACACGGTACACCAGCGTGAGTACAGTTACTCGAGTACTTGAGTAAACCCTGAGACACTCTCATTCAGTATTTTCAGTAATTACATTTGCTCCATTCATAGTGTCCCCGTTGTGTAGTGGTTTGCACGTTCGCCTCACAAGCGATAGGTCCCTGGTTGGATTCCAGGTGGGGACACAAGCCCCTCTCACCATGGAGGGTTGCATCAGGAAGGGCATCATGTGTAAAACCTCTGCCAAATTAGCCCCATTACTGCGGTGACCCCTTGGAGGGAATGCAAGAGAGCAGGTGAAGGTATGTTTGATGTGCGATTATGTTGCAGTGGCACTGCATTTTTGATTTTTTTCCTTCTAAGAAACCCCGGTTAATTTGCAGCTGAAGTTACTTTTTGGTGAATTTAGACTTATTATATTTTACTATTATATTTAAATAACGACAAAAGTTCTATTGGGACCAGCTGGAAATCAAAGAAGAATAGAAAATTCTCAAACGGGTTGTTCTGGCTGATGAGACTTACTGCTCTCACACCTCTCTGTGGTTGTACTCTAACCTTTACTGAATGAACGTATCTGAATATTGTTTTGTACTAACTGTGAGCTCATTGGTCTGTATATTTATCAGTTGTGGTAACTTTATTCATGTGGAACATTTTAGATGGATCAGATGCAGCCCGAAGTGCTTTCTAAATGACTTACAGAACATTAACAATACATTTTTATACAAATTTTTATAATCTTTATACACTAAAAGTGCATAAAAAAGTTCATTGACTAAGACTGTAATAAAAGTTGGGTAGGTAGAATGATAAAAGATTATGTCGCTTTTAATTTTATTTTGTACTATTTGCGGCTGTGGCTCAGGAAGCAGAGCTGGTCTTCTTCCAACAGGCAGGTTGGCGGTTCGATCCCCGGCTTCTCCAGTTTACGTGCCGAAGTGTCCTCGGGCAAGACGCTGAACCCCAAATTGCTTCGGCTACGTCTATCGGAGTGTGAATGTGTGCGTGATGGTTAAATGTGCTCGAAGGCAGAGAGTAAAGCCGTGTGAGAATGAGGCGTGCAGAAAAAAGTGCTTTGAGCGCTCAGTTAGAGAAGAAAAGTGCTTTATAAGCACCAGTCCATGTACTGCTTATATAATATTTACATTATGCACTTGACCTGCATGCAGCCTGTTACAGATGCTCCATTTCCTTCTCTAGTCTTTTACATTTCATCTTTCATTTTAGATTTCTAAGCCTAGCTTCCTTATTTGTGTTCATTCTTACCTTCTGAAAGAAAACAGCTGTCTCTATTAATATTTGTTATTTATGTTGACAGAACAGGTGCGTGTCATTTGAGTAATTTTCCCCTGGGATTAATAAAGTATTCTGATTCTGATTAAATATAAGCAGTACAACAACACACGAATGCTCCACAGAACAGGACGGTCAACATTTAAATCGGACATTTCAATTAAAATAGTTATATTTAAAGTTTAAATACTGAAAACAGCCGAAATGGTTAAACGCTGCAGCAACACAGCTCCTCTCACCGCTTCTCAGATCGTAACAGCACCAAACAGGTTTGCCCGGTTCCGTGG
>VUQH01078408.1:0-23879 GCA_015106775.1 Etroplus canarensis
CTTACTCCAGAATTCCTCTTTCTCTTCTAACTGGCATCCAACTTGTGGGGCATATGCACTAACAACATTCAGCATCACACCTTCAATTTCCAGCTTCAAAGTCATCATTCTGTCTGACACTCTCTTCACCTCAGAACACTCTTCACATACTCTTCCTTCAAGATGACCCCTACTTCATTTCTCTTCCTACCTACACCAGGGTAGAACAGTTTGAATCCACCTCCGATGTTCCTGGCCTTGCTTCACCTCACACTGGCAACCGATCTGGTATGGAAGTCATGTTATGAATCCACATATTTGATTTGGCAAAGTTTTTCACCAGATGCCCTTCCTGACACAACCCTCCCCATTTACCTGGTCTTGGGACCTGCACTAGGAGTACACTGGTTTGTGGGCCCCTGTGGCTGGGTTTCTGGATGTACATATTTATTGTCTTTTTCATTTTTTTTTTTTTGAGTTTTTAAAATGATGACATCCATTTTTCAGAAAGTCTGTTCTAGTTTCCTTTTAACACTGTTTTATCTTTACCCTACAGTGTGAAGCGCCTCGAGGCGACTTTTGTTGTGAATTGGCGCTATATAAATAAAATTGAATTTAATTGAATTGAATAGTTTCAGGATTCATTGCAAGAAGAAAAAGAATACTCTGAAATTAAAAACTGAATCAAATGATCCTGCATATGTTTGTGAAAATATTTCAGCATGAAATACCATCAAAATATTTGGTTTTTGTAAGTTTTTGTAAGTTTTCTGTAAGTTTTGTAAGTTTTTGTAAAGAAAGCACCATCTCTTGGTGACACTCTGCAATTGAGTAAAAGGGGCGTGGTCATAGTGGAAAGTAGATACGCCCTAGGAGAAGGAGGGGGACTTCCAGCCTGCTGACAGCCAGCTGACAGCTGCCTGGGAGCTGGAAGGCAGCCAGCTGGAAGAGGAAATTTTAAGTGGCTCTATCTGTATTTGACTGTGTCAGGACATTTCCTTGATCAAAACCGCTAGATGCAGGCTTGCAATCTGGAGACAACTCGAGTAGTGGACAATGTATCTAAACTCCTGGCTATATCATGGAGAAGTGTGGTATGATTGTTAAGTTCTTTCACCAGAGCACATAAGTGTCTGAAAAGCTTAAACACACACACACACACACACACACACACACACAACCCAAAGAACCCAGCTGGGCTCAGCCCGAAGAAGCGACATGGGTCCACCATCCTGTGGGTTTAACATCAGCAGGAGGGAGTGCATTGGGTGGCAGTCGAAGGCGGAGACCTTGGCATTCCAATTCCCGGTTGCCTAAACTGACTCTTGGGATGTGGAACATCACCTCTCTGGTTGGGAAGGTGCTTGAGCTGGCGCATGACGTTGAGAGATACCAACTGGAAATATATGGGCTCACCTCAATGCACTGCTTGGGTTCTGGAACCATACTCCTTGAGAGGGGTTGGACCTTGGCCTTTTCTGAAATTGTCCCGGATGAAAGGAGACAGGCGGGGTTGGGCATTCTTGTGTCCTCCTGCCTGGCTTCCTCTATGTTGGGGTTTTTCCCCGGTGGACAAAAGGGTTTTTTCCCTGCGCCTTCTGGTTGGGAAACAGGTCCTGATCATCATTTGTGCCTATGTGCCAAATGATGTTTCAGAGTACCCACCCTTTTTGGAGATAAGGGTGGTTTGCCCTCTCTGTGTTGGGGACGAGGTCCTGCCCCAAGTGACTAGTCCAAGCCCGAGATTGGGGCAGCATCTGCAGTGATGCAGATTTTGTACTGTCATGGTGAAGAGGGAGATGAGTCTATCTACATTCCTACCCTCACCTATGGTCATGAACTTTGGGTAATGACCAAAAGAATGAGATCGCGAATACAAGCGGCCTAAATGAGCTTTCTCTGCAGGGTTGCTGGGCTCACTCTTAGAGACAGGGTGAGAAACTCAGTCATCCAGGAGAGGCTCATAGTAGAGCTGCTGCTCCTCCACATCAAAAGGAGCCAGTTGAGGTGGCACAGGCGTCTGATCAGGGTGCATCCTGGATGCCTCTCACTTGAGGTGTTTCGGGCACATCTTTCTGGGAGGAGACCCCGAGGAAGACCCAGGACATGTTGGAGAGACTATGCCTCACAGCTGTCCTGAGAATGCCTTGGTGTCCCTGCTGAAGAGCTGAAGGAAGTGGCTGAGGGGAGGAAAGTCTGGGCTTCTGTGCTCAAACTGCTGCCTCTGTGACCCGGACCTCCGGAAATGCTATAGGCAATGGACGACGACAACAACAGCTTGACTGATAGTCACAGATCAGGTAGGCCATTGAAGCCCTCAAGCCCTATAAAGAGGCCTTAAGGGAAGTTTCACATGAATAGTATGTAACTGTTTCAAAAGTCATACTTCTGGTCTGTCTCCTCCAAAAAGCAACTAAATATGATGGGCAGACAGGGAACACTCTGGAGTCATTGCTTGCAATGCAGTGCAAGCAGCACTTTCAGAACATTGAGTTCAACCATACCTTTGCAGCTAGCACCTTTCTAGACCCCAGGTTTAAAGACATTGCTTTTAGTGATACTGGAAATGTTGAAATGATCAAATCAAAGCTCATCAGTGAGATACTAATGCTGTGATGGACAGGCAACAAGCAGCGAACCCCCTGTTTCTCCAGCAACTGCCGCTGTGGAAAGTGACATCACCCACCGCAAACACTGAAGGCAACAATAGAGACTATTCAGCATCAAATATAGGGTTATGGCAGGGGTACAGTAGGCGTGTGGTGGCTTCTCAGGGACATTGGAATGCAAACACAAATGTGTAGTCATCTCAAGGAGTGAGGATCCTTTGCTTTGTTGGAAAAGTAGTGAGGCAGTGTTGCTGTTGCTCAGTAAAGGTGCAAAAAATCTTGAAACAGTTGCAACCTCAGTTCCACCTTAGAGACTGTTTTCTAAGGCAAGAGAGACAATTAGGAACAAAATCAGCTTAAACCTAAAAAATGTGAACTTGTTTCTTAAACACCAATCTAAAACTTGAGTGAACTGTTACGTTACACAGCTGCTAAATGATCTAGTGTACCATGTCTAGTTGGTGAATATGCCATTGTACATTATCTAGGAACTTGAGGATGATACTGCTGCTGTGAGTGATGGTGATGGGGATGTTTTGTTATGATTGGTTCTTGATGTTTTGCAGGTTCTTGAGCACTATGTTCATCTTCCAGTTTAAGAAGTATAATAAATTTTTATTCTTTTTAATTATAATTTACAATTATTTTCATCATATTTTTGTTTAATTCACTCATTGATCTATTTTAATATTGTTTTATAAGCAATTTTATTCATATTTCATATTGCCCTTGCAATAAAGTTATTAATGAACACTTTGCCCCTTAAAGGCAAATCAAATGTTCACACAAAATATCGGTATCATTTTACAAAGTACCATAAACTAATAGTATCGTACTGAAAGAAAAAATGTTGATATCGCCCGTCCCCATTTCTCTGTGGTCCATCTGCTGTTGCCCCCTCAGCTCCACCCTGTTCCACCCTAAAGTACGCTTTCTAGAACCTTGTCCCTCCAACCTGGCCTCCCATTGGTCCCTGCCTGGTAGGAGGCTTGCCCTGATTGGTGGAGACACATGTCTCTCCACAGGTCCTAACAGGTGTAAGTAATTACACTACAAAAAAGGGATGTTAAGGGAAAAATAAAAGCACTCCAAGCATGCAACCATTATAAAAAACTATAAAACCATAACCGTTACTATAAAAACCAATTAAAACAACAGCACACAAGATAAAATGCTTTCCCTGGATGACAGCTGCTTTTGTCACTGAGGGAAATAAATAATATATTTACCAAACATTTTGCACCAGTCTCTGTCCCAGGGCATGTCACACTGGTCTCCCCTGTGGGACCAAACTCGACCCTGAACAGTTTAAACTGGATATCCTAGGGTCTCTTACACCTAGGTGGCGTTGTCGAAAACCCAATAGCCAAAAGGTTGCCACATTTGCACATAAACGCCCTCCTTTGAGAGCTATTTTTGTGCTTTGAACGCAGCTTCATCATCATGACAGCTTCTGGTCATTTACCATCTACTGATCTATTCATACATTTATTCAGTATGAAATATGATGCTGATTTATTACAGTTCCTCACATTAGCCTGGAGTGGCCCCACAGACTGTGTTCTATTCCACCTCCTACAGAGGCTTTTCATTTGCCTGCAACAGTATCTGCAGTATCCATACACTCACTCTCTCTCTCTCTCCTCTCTCTATCTGCAGAGGGGTTTCCCAGCCCAGGCATTCCCTCGCTCTCTTATCTCTCCACTGCTGCTGATACAGCGTGACCAGGATTACGCTTTTAACCCAGTCCAAGATGGCTGCCTCCAGCTGCCAGCTCACTCTCTTTTTTTTCCCCTCTGCCTCGCTCTCTCTCTCTCGCTCTCTTTTTCTTCCTCTGTGTGCTGTCTGGAAAGGCCTGAAAGGGAGAGAGCGAGACTTTAAAAAATGCATGACCCTGGAGAAAGAATGGTACTCCAGTCAGCGTTTCTTTACTGCAGTCGTCCAAACCCTGTGCAGAGAGCTTTAGCATCATCCACTACGTGACAGCTGAACATGCTAATTAAGGCAGCCCTTCCATCTGTCGCTTCAGATAAGAAAAAGTGCTGATCGTTTTGGAGGGAAACTTACAGACACAAAGCAAATCAATGATGCAGTGCTTTTATTATTAACCCTTAAAGAGTAAGGAGTGCTGCAGTGGACTGCTTGCTGCAATCCTCTTCTTTGTGCAATTTGACTTCAAAAATGAATAACTCTGTAACGGGAGGTCAAGGGGTCCTTCGGAAGCAGGTTTGCCTTAAATCCACACCTGCACACTGAAGACCACCAGATATATTGTTCCAGCATCACAGAAAGTCCTGAAAAAAGCTTGGTAAAATCAATAATTTATTGCAGTTCCAGAGCATATAAAATGACTTTTTTCATTATTTAGCATTTCCCTGACTGGAGTAACCCAGATTCGTACAATTCTTAGCAGCCTTTTCAGCCGAGCTGCAAAACAGAAGTGGCTATTTTGTAAAGGGTTCTAAAACAAAATGACATGTTCGACTCCTGCACTGGCAGAGGTAGGTAACGGGAAGCAGGCGCCTTTGTGAGCAGCAGATAAGCATGCAATTCTAATGAGTATCTCATCAAGGAAACTATATGTGTCTGTCTGGCTGTAGTTTGCTTTTCTGTAAGCATCTTAACTTTGGTGGATGCATAGCCAGGGGCACATGGAGCAATGTAGAAGCTGAAAGTTATTCATAGGAACAATGCACTTACAATATCAGATGGTG
Source organism: Etroplus canarensis (assembly GCA_015106775.1). Taxonomy (NCBI): domain Eukaryota; kingdom Metazoa; phylum Chordata; class Actinopteri; order Cichliformes; family Cichlidae; genus Etroplus; species Etroplus canarensis. The sequence goes on from VUQH01078408.1 coordinate 5,303, forward strand.
TGACCTCCATAACAATGCTACTAGTTTAGTTAAAACCCTCTGAGGTCTCAGCAGTCATTGGTGACGTCCACAGCTGTAGCCCAGCACACTAATCCTAATCCTATGTCCTGGAGAAAAGCAAAAAGTGCTTTTTTTTGTCTGTTGGCTGACGAGACTTTGGAAAACAATCTTTACATGGAACAAAAATTCTATATTCTGATAGCATAGGGTCAGGGTGATTATCAGTGGTGACTTACACTTCAAAGGGATAACACCAGGGCAAGACTGTAGGCCCTGATGGCATCGGCCCAAAGGTTCTGACGACCTGTGCCAGCCAGATGTTTGTAATGTTGAGTCACATTTACAACCTGAGTCTGAAGCAGGAGAACATACCAGTGTTATAGACCATCAGAGGCACCATCAGAGCTTAACAGTTATCTACTGGTTTCCCTCACATCCACATCACATGTGATGAATGTACTGGAGAGACAAGTCTTAGCCCACCTGAGACCGCAGGTGAAAACATCTCTTGACCCTCTGCAGTTTGCATATAGACCAGGAGGATTCAGTCACCTACACGTTGAAGAGAGCTTACTACCATCTAGGTTACAATGGAAATTTTGGCAAATGCATTCACCATGGATTACTGACTACCTGACAAGAGACTGGGCAGGACTCTGTCTGATTTAGTGATATGTAGTACAGGAGCTCCACAAGGAACTGTGCTGTCTCCATTTCTGTTCGCCTTGTACAGATCAGACTTTCAGTACAACTCCGGATCATGTCACCTACAAAAACACTGACAATTGTGCAGTGGTTGGATTTATAAGTGATGGCCAGGAGGAGGAGGAGATGGAGCAGAATAGGTGGACTGGTCTAGGAGAAACCATCTGCTTCTTAATGTGAATAGTGGTGATCAGCTTAAGAAGGAAGAGGACAGCTACATGACCCGTGTCTATTCTGGGACATGATGTTGATGTTCTGGAGGAGTAGAAGTACCTGATCATCCACAACATCAACAGGCTAAACAGGAGGACCAACACAGATGGTGTATACAGAAAGGGGTTGAGGAGGCTTTCTTTCTTAAGTAAGCAATCCTTCAATGTATGCAGTAAAACTAACAAGTGCAATGTTTTGGAGCTGGCAGTCTGATGGTTGATTCTGGGTTTAGCAAATACCAGGAGAACGTTACCTGCCTGACTGCCCAGTGCCAACTATTAAAGTTGGTGGAGGAGGGATGACGCTGGGGGATCGTTTTTCTGGGTTGACCTTGGCCCTTTAGTTCCAGTGAAAGGACATCTTGATGCTTCAGCTTACCAAGACATTTAGGGCAATTCTATGCTTCCAAAATTGTGGGGACAGTTTGGGGAAGACCCTTTTCTATTCCAGCATGACTGTGCCACACTGCACATAGCAATGTCCATGAAAGGCATGGTTTGATGTGGAAGAACTTGACAAGCCCACACAGAGCCCTGACCTCAACCCCTCTCAAACACCTTTGAGATTAACTAGAATAGAGAAAGGTGCCCTCGTCCAACAACAGTGTCTGACCACACGCATGCTCTTCTGGATAAATGGGCAAAAACTTCCACAGACACACCACAAAATCTTGTAGAAAGCCTTCCCAGAAGAGTGGAAGCTGTTATAGCTGCAACAGGGGGGACCAACTCCATATCAATGCAAATAAATTTAGAATGGGAATGTGTAGGTGGTCCAGTACTTTTACCCATGTAGACTACCTTTCACCTCATTAAATTTTATACTTTGATAGTCCTATACACAGTAAATATTAGCATGTTTTTCCTTATGTTAGATGGTTAGATATCAGTCTTTGTACTGGAGAGCTGTTTCACCTGAAACCCTGTTGTTAAAAGTTAGACCTTCATCCATTCTTATTACAGGGACAAGTATCTTTTTAAAATGACCTTCCACCCACAGCTGTCTATGACTAGACTCCCTACCAGACTCAAGCCCAAAGAATCTTGTGTTATTCTCTCCTCTATTCATAATACTTTTTGCTTTGGCCACACACGCACGTAATACTGTAACTAAGCACAGATATGGCACAAAAGCATGCCCACATTCACCCACACAAACATGAGCAGATGGCATGTGAATGTGTGTTTGCATACTGTCTGTGAATATCTGTGAGATTATGCATGGGTTACCATGGTGACGCATTGCCCTCAATGCTCCCCAACTCAGTCCTGATGTTGAGACTCAGTCTGACACTTAAATGAACACTCAGCTCCAAACGAAGATGGAGGATGGGGCTGAGGTAAATGAAAAGATGTGCGGGGAAGAAAGAAAACAAACAAAAATGATGAAAACTGCGACATGTCATTGCTTCATGCATCCTAAGATGAATTTTGCTGAACAGGGAACCGTTAATAGTACTAACAGACACTATATGCTGTAAAATTCCCGGATTATTAATGTACATTTATTACATAATTAGCCCCTTTTCTTTCTACTTAAAAACAAATAACTAAAGGGAAAAAAACCCCTCCACAATCGACTTCATTAAGCCTGTTATGTAGCAAGTAATCTATCATCTGTGAAGCATCACAGTGTGAAATTTTTTCTAACCTGGTGTTTGTCAAAGTGGAGATCAAAGGGCTTGCCAGAGAGTGAATTTAAGCAGGCTGTTTATGGCATTAAAGAGAAGAAGCTTTCTACAAGTCTGAGCTTAACACACCCAGTCGGCATGCTGACAGCTCTTGTCACTGAGGATCTCAGTGAAAAGCTGTGCGTTTGTAAGCAGCAAGTTAAAACTAAGGCAGGGATAAGAATGCCTGTACAAAATATCTAGTACAGAAGCGTAAAAAAAAAAAAAAGCATACGCATTAAAGGTGAAGCACTGCGGCGTATGAGGTAGAATAAAATAGCTCTTTTAATTAGTTTGAGAACTGCTCATGGAAACTTTGTTTTTGCAAAGTGCTACTGGTGCTAATTATTTGAGCATGGAGACTTTCTACTGTTTCTACAAAAGAGATGCAAGACAATTAAAAGCGATGCTAAACAACTAAAGGAGACCAGTCGAACAGCAGCATAACTAAGACACACATACTGACGACAAAGAGCAAGAAAGCGACCACAGTCAGAAACAAAGCCAGAATGTCACTGACACAGTAGCACTATCCATCACAAGTCAAAGGTTATTGCAATGTGTGAAGTACAGGAAGAAAGCGATACGTATTGCACACACTGATGAGAATTAAAATCCATTGAAAAGTCAAAGATCCTCACAAACAGCCATCAAGTTAATCTTGTTCACCGCCAAATGAACGTGTTTGAGTTCAGGAGTATCATGACTAGATGGTGCGTGAGCGTGACATAGCACTGACATGGTTTGGACGCTGTCTACAAGACAAGACTGTAGCTGCTATGATGTATGGTTTGGAGACGGTGGCACTGGCAAAGAGACAGGAGGTGGAACTGGAGGTAGCCGAGTTGAAGATGCTGAGATTTACACTGGGAGTGACCGGGATGGACAGGATGAGAAATGAGTACACCAGAGGGACAGCTCAGGTGGAGAAGTTTAGAGATAAAGTCAGACAGGCAAGGCTGAGATGGTTTGGACATGTGCAGAGGAGGGATAGTGGATATATTGGACAAAGGAGCTGCCAGGCAGAAGGAAGAGAGGAAGACTACAGAGAAGGTTCATGGATGTAGATGAAAAGGATAGGGTGAGATGGAGGCAGAGGAAGAAGAAGCCTTGTCTACCACAAAGGAAATTACATACGCATCTCCTGTTCAGGGAGCTGACATATGGAGCAGTTTCTGGGGCATCTCAAAATTTGTAAAATCAACCTTGCATCTGGATTTTGCAAAACATGAAGCATCATTTTTCATTTTGGAGCAGGCATTTTTAAAAAATCTTGTGCTGCAGTTACTTGGAGCTGGGATTCTTTGCCCATTTGTCTCCCCCTTAGTCTATTATCTCTCACATAATAACATGTTGATAAAAAACTTTTGACACTTTTATGGGGCAGTATGACAAATCACACTAGGTTAGCAGTGTGTCCGAGATGCTGCTATCTGAGAAGCAGTATCTTTAATAATATTTATTTGCAAGTCAAATCATCTTAATGGCTTTTGTTCATTTATTTACCCGCGCTTTATTTAATGGCAGAGTGACTTCTCTGATGTATTGGCCAGCGCTGAGTGGGCAGCTCGGATCCATTACCCATCTACTAATGCAGGTCTTTCTCTTTTTATGCAGCCATTTATCTCAGCCCTCTTCTTTCACCGTATAACTCAGCAGCATCCCCTGCGAAACTGCCGCCAGTTTCGATGAGGAAGAGAGTGCACGCAGCAGATAATGTGACACAAAAACAGAGGAATGGGGACATTATGAGGAACAGGGAGCAATTTCACCAACATTGCAATGTGCAGATCCCTGTTATTTTTTTTAAAAAACATTCGCCAGTTGAATGATTTCTTACTTGTAATATTAATACATGAGCCCTCCAGCAATCCCTAACTTATTTGTAATTCGTACTTGATCATCTTGGAAATTGGTGTTTGTGTTTGTAAAATACTGCTCTTATAAAACACGGAGCTGTTTTTGTGAGCAGTTTGGATCAAATTGTGGCAGCGCGCCGTTTCTAGTCTTCATGCTACAAACTGCAGCGTGAGTGTTGCGATTCATTGCAAAAGGTTCCAGAAATGTATCCCAAAGGTCAGTCGCACCAACTGTTTTTTTTTTCCTAAGCGTAATCCATCCTGCTAAACTGGTCATTTGGTTGCACCAACCAAACTTAACGCTAGTCTTAACAACCATGATTATGGCTCTTGGTAATTTGTCATTTCTGATTTGCATCAGCTATCAATATGATCAAAGGAAAAAAGAAAAAAGCTGAACAAGGTATTTATTTTTATTTTTATTCAAACTTTATTTAACCAGGAAAATCCCATTGAGATTAAGAACTTCTTTTTCAAGGGAGTCCTGACCAAGAGGCAGCAGCAAGAAAACCACGTTTGAAAAAAGTTGGAAAAAACTCAGAAGGGGTCCTCCAACAGCTCAAATAATCCCAATACAGTTACTTTTGGAGAGGATTCACCTGCTTCCACTTGTTTGGTTGATGTGGAACGCTGATCAGCAGCCCAAACAAGTCCACTGACAACTCGTTAGCAAGTTCAAATGGTAAAGGGTACAATATATGTGTATGCATACTGCTAAAAAAAATAAATAAGAGATCATTTGTCACCGTACAATGCAAATTCAGGAAGCATAAAACATTGTGACTCCATTTCAGCTGTTTTGGTGCAAATCAAAGTTTCAACAGGTGAGCTGGACAGGCAACAGCAAGAAAGACCCTATAAAGGGCAGGGTTTTGCAGGCGGTGGCCACAAACATCTGGAATCCCCTGGTGTCCCACCTGGAATTGAACAAGGGACCTTTCATGTGTAAGGTGAATCTGTAAACCACTACAGTACAGGGACACTCCCTGTACTGTTCGCTCTGTATGCTTTTCCTGTTGTCCTTGTAGCATGAGCCGGTACCTGCAGACCGTCATGTAGTCCAGAACCTGCAAGATGACACATCCACATGTGCTGTTGCAAGAAGGTTTGCTGCGTCTCCTAGCACAGTCTCAAGAGTTCAGAGGAGATACCGGGAGATGGGCCATTGCAAATGGAGAATTTTAGAAGGACGTATATCGAGCAGGTGGACCAGCATCTGTTCATTACTGCAAGGAGGAACGCAAGGAGCACTGCCAGAGCCCTATAAAACAGCCTCCAGTGGGCTACTTGTGCATGTGTCTGATCTGACAAGGAGTCAGAGGATTTCGTAAACTGCCTAACAGCAATCAGTGTACTGTTGGCTAGCACGTGGAGGTCTGTGTGGCATGGCTCTGTCCACAGTGTGTACAGTGCACATCTAAACTGTGCACAGTGGCTTTTAAAACTATGGCTGCTCTTCTCATTTACATGCACTAATCAGGAATAGTCCCAGTTCAAACTAGACAATACACCAGCACTCTTAATTTTCATATTCCTCATGTGAAACATTGCAGTCGCAGCTGATTGCGCGTGTTCCCCGGAGAGCTGAAAAGCTGATATGCTGCACCAATGCCCCATTAAAAATTCATCTATATCAACATATTGGCACCACCTTTCTCTGCTTTCAGTCATGCAGCGAGCATTCATTTCACATTCACAAAGGCACAGTGAATCACGACTCATTTCAAATATTTCAGCAACAAATTAATTGACACAGTTTGATGCTTTTGGGCATCCATGTTGGATATTTCTAATTATTTTCCCCTTGATGTTTCAGATATTTTTTTCCACCACAATAACGCAAGTGATAAATGAGACTGACTGCAGTCTCTGAATTTTTTTTTTCATCAAAACACGAAGAAGACAGCTACATGCAACGCTGTCATTTATAACTCATCCAAACAAAGGACGGATGCGCTAATGCCATAGTAAGATGAAAGTCCATGATTCACAAGAATCGCTACTCCAGCAATCACCTAATGGGTCCTCACCCAAATCATGTTTAAGGTCAAATATGTCATTTTACAAGCACGTTTCCATTTTCACAAAAATCACTACTCCTCTGAGAGTACCAGACAGAATTAAATCAAACTCTAGAAGAAGTAGAGATTTTTGTAAAAACATAAAAGTGAGTTAAAAATGACAGCATTGCATGTAATTGCCTTTTTCGTGTTATGATGAAAAAAATCCTGACACATAAAAATTTGGCTAAATGAGCCAACAATGATAACCTAATGGGTCTTTATCTAATTTTTGTTCTCAGTCAAGATAATATTTTTTATTTTATTGGCACTTTTCCATTTCACAAGACTCTCTATTCCTCCTACAGTAATGGTCACATTTTAGTAAAACTTGCCCACAATGATCACCTAATGGCTCTTCAACCAAATTGTGCTCAAGGTTAAGGCCATGGTCACGTTAGTCATTTTACAGGTACTTTTCAGTTTTTGCAAGAATTGCTACTCCAAAGAATGTTGCTCTGGGTTGTAGTGTTCATAAAATATGTGTTTGAATGAGTGAACTGACATCTATGCATACATGCCATTATTAGATTTATTTATGGCATAATAATATTTAAAGCTGAGTTAGGGGCTGATCAAGGTGTAGGTGTAGCATTGGGTCTTGATTTGTCCTGAAATTAGGACAATAACCTGGTCCACCAACGTGATCAACAAAACTTCTTGCTTTTACAAGTGGAACACTTGAAGGTCAATTTTCCTCTGTCACTATTTCTGTCATGTTGGTGATTTTTCAATGGTTCTCTTCTTTCGTAAAATAGACTTAGTACAACTAGAGCTTGAAGTATTACTTTGCCTCACGTTACGTACTGCTTGTATCATGTTAGATGATAATGATCATAGTCTTATTGTCTTTGATTATAGAGGTAGTGGTGAGCTATCAGTTGATGGACACATTAGGAAGGTGTGGTTGGGGCTTTCCTACCACCATTATACTAACATCAGTAATATAGTCAGTGCTGAGATATGCTGATGTATTCACATATTTTCATGCTTTTTAAGGCCATGATTACAACTGACCATGTAGTCATTACACTCCTGAGTTCAAACACTTCACTTTGTTTTTGATATCCCACGTTCCTTGACTTTTCAATTTTAATTCTCATTATTTGTTGCAATAGAATCAATCTGTGATAAGGAAGTGTATCACTTTCTTTCTGTACTTCACATATTACCATAATTTATGAACTGCGATGGCGCGTGAGACTGATGAGCTACTATGTCATTGATGTTCTGGTTTTTCAGTTTGTTTGCACAAATTACAAATCATAAACTCCTAATCCTAAACAAAAGGAGAATTTGCATTCTTAATCCATCTACACTGCCGACAACAGATGAATAAATTAAAACGCCATGTATGCACAAAACTGTAATTGGCATCTCTTCCTTTCGGCGGTGTGTATTTCCGTCCCACCGATTTGTTGCAAACTTCAGAAACAGCAAATCATTGTTTCTCTCAGTGATAGACTCCTGCTGTACCTCTCAGGGTTTGTTTGCTAAATGAATAAATCCTTCATGGTTTGCTGCCTGTGATGGAAATTGTAGTAATCAAACTGGCAGGATTGTGAGGACTGGCCACAGGTGTGCCTATGGTGTGTGGTAAGATAAAACTCTGTGTGCTGGCGCTGTTTCATTATGTAGTCCATAGTGTTTGCTCCGCATAGTGAAGACATTCATCTTGGCTTCTGTACAGGTAACAGAAAACTGATCAGCAGCAGTCTTTGAGAAGGCATTGAACAGACTCATGTGGTCTCATTGTTAGGGTTTGTGATTGCACTGCTTACACAAATTGACACACCACCTCTTTAATTAAGGTGGATGCTTTCTATTCATTTCCAGCTTGTATTCCTGAACTCTGCTAGTCTAGCTATATATGATACCCAGTTCAAAATTATGCTTATTATCTTACTGGGCCTCAATGCAGTGACTCTGTTCACCCACTGAAACAAGTTGGCTTAGCTCCCTTCTGTTTAAGGCCACCCTCCCATTTAGCCTTCTTTCTTCTCATTGGAGCTCCCTTGTCTCAGACATCTGCAACAAAAAAGGACAGCTATGTCACAGGTCATCTATACTTGTTAACTAATATTTAGCTTAGCTTTGGGTTTTTAGTTAGATTATAGAAATATTTACAGTGTCACTTACTGACCACTTCATTAGGTATGTCTTGCTAATACCAGGTTGGACCCGCTTTTGCCTTCAGAACTGCCTTAAATTTCTCATGACATAGATTCAACAAAGTGCTGGAAACATTTCATTTTAACATGACAGCCTCACACAGTTGCCGCAGATTTATCAGCTGCATGTCCATGCTGAGAATCTCCCATTTCACCACATCCCAAAGGTGCTCTATTGGATTTAAATCTGGTGACTATGGAGGCCATTTGAATAAAGTGAGTTCACTGTCATGTTCAAGAAACCAGTTTGAGATGGTTTCAGCTTTGCGACATGGTGTGTTATCCTGCTGGAAGCAGCCATCAGAAGATGTGTGTCCTGTGGTTGTAAAGGGATGAAGAGCAATAATACTCAGATAGGCTCTGTTTGACATGTTGTGTGATGTTGTGTGTTCGGAGATGATCTTCTGCATGCTTGTAGTTGTTGAGTGGTTATTTGAGATTCTCTCGCCTATCTATCAGGTTGAAGCAGTCTGACCGTTCTCCTCTGACCTCTGGCAACAAAACATTTTCACCCACAGAAGTCCTGCACACTGGATATTTTTTCTTTTCAGACCATCCTCTGTAAACCATAGAGATGGTTGTCCACGAAAACCCCGGTAATTTCTGAAATACTCAAACCAGCCCATCTGGTACCAACATGTTTCAAGTCACCTAATTTACATCCCTTCCCCGTTCTGATGCTCGGTTTGAATTTCAGCAGGTCAACTTGACAATGTCTACATGCCCAAATGCATTGAACTGCTGCCATGTGATTGGCTGGTTAGATATTTGCCTTAACAAGCAGTTGAACAGGTATAGCTGATGAAGGTCAAAGAAAGCATTTTACAGGAAAAGATACGCAAGTCCACTAAAGCATTTAACTGCATACATTATGTGCAGTATATTGCGGCTTTTAACAGATGAGCTCTTTGTTGTAGCATCTCTGGTGTATAAAGATTAATCCTGTACATGCAATGACCTTGTGTGGGGGACAGCTGGGAGGTAACACTTGCATAATGTACAGTGATGAGAGCAAGCATAATTACAATCATTCTTTGTGGTCATTCATAAAAGAATAACGAGTCTTCCTTGAAGAGGTCACTCCAATTATACTGAAAAGTGCGGGTAGTTCCCAGGAGATCTAGTTAGTGATTTGACACAACCAACATGACAGAGAACAGTCTGACATACGTGAGTTGCATTTGTTAGCGTTTGATTCTGGCTATATTAGATTGCAGTGGTGGACACTGAAGTAACGTGATTTTTCACTACAAAATATGCTTTTAATTTGCTTTAACATAAGATAAGAAATACTTCATTCATCCCAAAAGTTGAGAAATCACTGTTTTGTAGCAGCGATACAAAAACTGAAGAGCTCAACAAATCAAATTCCAGCATTATACAAAAGGGAACTTGAATCTAAAGCAACGCAAGAACTGTGGTAGAAGATGGAAAGATGCATCTATCCCTGTGGCAGCAGACCTGAAAGAGTTCAGCTGCATGTCCAGTAAGTGGAGCGGAAGGTGGTCCGGATCCCTGTATTACTTCTAGCCATTCACCATAGCCTGTCATGACTTTAAGCGTGTGAGAGGAGAGGACCCAAATGCAGGACTCCCGGAAGCCAAAATGAGTTGAGCAGAAAGCGAGCTTTTATTGCTGATCAGGTCCAAAAAGTCCATAAGGTGAAAACTAGTGATGGCAAAATCAAAACGGTGTTTCGGTACGTACCAAAATCTATGTGGAACTTTTTATTCGAAACGTTGTTCCGAGGACTGTATCAAGAGGAGGGTGTCACGTGACTGGTCCCTTGCATCAACAACTGTTCTGAAACATCTCCGGTGTTTTGCTCCGCTTCTGAATTGATACTCAGTGGAATGCATCTGAATACATGGTGATCTTGTTATTTTGTTTGAAAGATAAAGAAGTAAAAAAGTGAATTCAACTTGAAATTCCTCATTCCTGTTCAAAATGGTAAAATGTAGAGAACTTAATGAAAAGCAAAGAGTCTGCATTAAAGCACTTCATGATGTTGTATGGTCTATCTCGTTTTTATAATGGGTGGTCTAATAAACGTGTTACGCTTTGTATGTAAATAATTATTTTTCATGTCTTTGCCTGACTGGCTTTTGTAAGCTAAGCTTTTCTAAAATGCAGTTTATTTGTGAAGTCTTGCCTCATTTACCTGATGTCATGTACCTGAGCGTGGTTTTGGATTTTAGAATTATATTCAAATGTATGGAGGTAGAAAGCATCTCAGGTCAGCTGTCTGGGATCACTTTGAATTTCTCGAAGAGAAAAAAAATAAATGTATGCATTGCATGCAACATCTCACATTTTGCAATATGGAGTATGTGAATGGTGGAGGAATTGAAAAGATGTACAAATATTAGGCAGTTTAAAAAAAATTACAATAAAAAGATAAAGCAGTATATGGCTGAGGTAGAGCGTTGAAACTCTAGCTTCACATTCGTGCACCGTGTGGATTTGTGTATTGGATGGTGTATTTCATTTCATTTTATTTTATTTTATTTTGACAAGAAAACAGTATCCCAGCGGCAGGAAGTGGCAAGCATATGTGAAAACAATAAATGCTTAAGGACACCAACATGTCAAAAGGGAGTGGGAAGAAGTAAACACTTATTTAATCCCACCCCTTTTTTATGTTTTACATCATAAAGAAATCATTTTCTCCAACTTTAGAGAAAAATTAATTGAACCACAACTAAAAGCAAAGCATAACATAACATTTCCTTACAAACAACTTCCCGTTATCATCGTTATTTCCACTAACGATATGCATTAGCTTCTTCTACTTCATACTTCTTAAGAAATTAAAGCTTACATTTCTTTTTAAATTGATTCATTACCACACATTGCTTCAGTTCATCATTTAACTGATTCCACAATTTAACCCCATACACAGACACACAAAATGATTTTCTGGTAGTTCATACCCTGACAGTTGCAAAATTGTACATTCCCCTAAAATTATAACCTGATTCTTTTTGTATAAACAGTTCTTGAACATTAAGTGATAACTGATAGCAAAATTTGAATCATTTGAAAATCCACTACATCCACAAATTTAAAATCCTAGAACGCAAAAAATTATATTAGCATGCTCTCTATAAGCTGCATGCTTAATAATGCAAATTGGTTTTTTTGAAGAGAAATAAGTGGTTCGATTGTACTTTTATAGTTCTTCCCCCAAACCTCAGTACAGTAACTAAAATATGGCAAAATCAAAGAATAATAAAGAATGTGGAGCAAAGAACGGTCCAGTAAATCTTTTGATCTATATAATAATCCATTTATATTAGGTAGAATCACATGATGGATTGAATGTGGATTGATCCTCTTCAAGCAAGTTATGGTGAAGTAAGGCACTTTGACAGGCATTATATATTTATCATATCATTATGATGGCTTTTTGTAAATGTCATGTTTTCTGGTCTGTGTATTTATATGTTATTCATGCTCTAAATAAAGAATTCTTTTATAAATGTACAGATGCACCCCCAAATCTTCCATACAAAAATACCATAAACCAACACAAAAAGTCACAAGAGACAAAATGCACAAGACACAGGATGTTTCACTGTTTATTGAGTGCCCCCGTTAGCGTAGTAGTTTGCACATTCACCTTTGAAGCGAAAGGTCCCTCGTTTGATTCCAGGAGGGGACACAAGCCCCTCTCCCCATGGAGGGTTGTGTCAGGAAGGGCATCTGGCGTAAAACCCCTGTCAAATTACCTATGCGGATTAATCTGCTGTGGCGACCCCTTGGTGGAGCATACAAGGGGAAAGTTACATTTATTGAGTATTAAAATTATACATTTGGCCACCAGATGTCACTGTGATGAGATGTTTTGAGCTTTTCAATAGATCTTTATCCGAACCAGTTGTTCCAAATATTTCAATCTCTCAAACGATTCATTTCCACCATCACTAAAGAAAACAAAGTCCGGGAATACAAAATAGGCCTGAAGCTCCGGGAGCAGGAACATACACTGAAGCAAGGAACTAACATCAACTACGCAGCAAGGAACTGTAGGAGGGCAGGAATACATATTCACAACTGGACTAGTGACAAACAAGCAACAGTGGGGAGAGGATAACAAGAGGCAACAATCAAGGGCAGGATGCAAAACTAGATACAAAGCACAGGACAAAACTGGTTGCCAAAGTAAAACAGAAAATGAAACATAATATAGAATGCAGAAAAGACTGAACTTAACAGAACTGGATATGAGAGAAGCACAAAAACAAACTAAGTTCAGTGACTAAAATACACAGATGGACAACACAGGAGGCAGGGAAGGAATGCAAAACAAAACTACTGGAAACAGAACTCTGGGCGACGGGAGCATAATGACAAATGCAGAAACTGCAGGGAAAATAAAACCAGAATCAGAACAGAATGCGAGTCTCAAACAAGCAGGAGAAGGAGAATGAACATGAGCAGACACGATAGTAACATAATATCAACTACAAAATAACAGAAAACCAAAATAACCAGAAACGGAGCAGAAAAGGCAAAACGTGAAAATAAAAAAATTACACAAAAACTCAAGAACATCGAGGAAGGAACACGGAAAATGAACTGCTACCAAACTGCCATGAAACAAGAATCTAGAAACCAGGTAGGAAAGAGAAAAAAAAGGAAAACTAAAAATCCTGGAAATAAACAAAACTCAGTCCTGCAACGACAAAAAACACAGACCATAACATAGTCAGTTATTTGGGTGACCTCTGTGTCAGCTGATGACAACATCCAAAAGGTGTGATTATTCAAACTGGACTAAAACTGTAACAGTAATGACTAATTTCCACAGCTAGCAGGTCAGCATTAAAACCACAGAAATTCTCGTGTGCAGTAACGTGCCAAGTAATGACAACTGGTGCAATCCCTCCATATTTCTTTTTCAAATTAGCATTTTTGTCCACCCAAAAAGTCCTGAAGCCAGGTATGACCACAATGTGGTCTGGGAAGCATGACAGTGGCAACATGTTGCTGCACACTGCAACACTCCATGAGGAGCAACAAATTACTGCACACTCAAGATCAAGATTCAAGATTCAAGAGAGCTTTATTGTCATTTCAACCACATATAACTGACGCAGAACATAGTGAAATGAAATAGTGTTTCTCCAGGACCTGGTGCAACATATAAACATGTGACATGTGACAGAGACATATGAAACACAGAGCTAGGACTAGGTTTTTTTTTTGGTTTTTTTTCCCTACAGTTTAAAATTTAAGTTTAAAAGATTTTAAAAATAAATAAATAAAGTGCAACTTGTGCAACATGTGCAAAAGTTGCAAACAATGCAAAGGACACCCTACAATGCAAAGAACACCCTAACACCCATGTATGCAAAAAGGATTATGAATCCACACGAATTTGGTTCGTGGTGAATCCCGAATGTATTGTAAGTGCGTCATGATTGAATTTGTTGAGTGCTGTAATGATTTGCAAGACTTCATAAACACCTCATATTGTTGCGGAAGTCTTGGAGCCAATATAAAATTTCTAAGTTTTCACTAATTAAAGCTTACACTTTTATAAGCCTTCACAAGTCACGGTGGTGTCACAAGAGTTTTGTAATTGCTTCATAAAGTCATAAATGCAACCTAATCTTTTGTAACCACATCGGGCTGGCTCAGCAGATTTTTCCCTCAACGAATGGTCACGGAGGCAGGTATGATACAAACTTCTTATATGCTTTGTGAATTTGTCTCATTTTTCTTCTGTTTATAAGGAATTTGCAACAATTTGACTCTCTCTTGCAATTGCTTTCTACAAGGAGTCCTATCAGAACCATTTCGTAAAAAATGTGCTCCAGAGGCCACTCCGCAACAAATCTTTATGAATTTTCATATCATGCTGATTTGTAATAAGATTATAAGTTGGAACTTCAAGCTTGTCCATATTACTGTCCAAACACCTCACATTCCCCATGATCATCTCCGCAACTCAAGCAATGAAAGCCTCCAGGAACACAGGCCTTAAAGGGCAAATGAAACGATTTTGACAAAAATCCCAAAAATTCACTTTTCCAGTAGTATATAGTTTAAATTATCATGTGGTACATGTTCTCTGACTATATTTATTAGAAAACTAATGATTAAACCAAAAGATATTGGTGATTTTTACAGAATTTGCCGAGCTCAGTGCTGCTGCGCGCGTTCGCGAGCTCATGCACCGTGAAACATCAGAGGTGCCAAACTGCATCACTCAGTCAGCTGTGCAGGTGCTGGTCACTGGTAGTTGCTTCCAGCACTTTAGTGTTATTTTTTAAATTTCTATCAGTTTCCAGTATTTATGGAGAGAGACCTACCATAGTAACATACTTACACAAAGGAGAGTCATTTTGTATACCTTGTTCAGGAGATAGGCATGATCAATACAGTAATCTAGATTCCCAATAAATCTAAAGGGTACTATTGGATTTACAAGCTTTGCTGTGACAGCCAAACTGCAATATCATGACATTTTCACTAAGGAAATAGGAAGACAACTAATAAAGAATCCAACAGAGATGGATGAGTACTGGAACTGCTGAGCTCCAGCATTCACGAGGAGACATCCTCCACTCTGTTCCAACAATGAAATCAAAGTCGAGAAGATAAATGAGGGAGAAAGTGCCATGGGAGGCTCAGCCATTGATCCAACAGAGAAACAGATCTGTCTTCCTCTCTGTCTGCAGAGATCAGAATAATACAGTACTAATCACCTGCGGCTGACTATCTGTTACTGTGTCAGATTTGTATAAACCTGCTAGCTTTTTACTTGTTCCCATCATTTCAGTTTGACAAGACGTGGACACTTTGATGTCAATAAACCAATGTTTTTGTTTGTTTACTTTTAATGTTGCTCAGCCTCAGATATTTCATTAAAATCCATTATGGTGCTATTTATGGCTATAGTTTTACAGCTACCTCCAACACCTCCAATGCTGCATTGTGTGTAAAACAAGCCAACTGGTTGAGCTAACTATTGTCATGAGAACAGGCTTTTACAAAGATATGAAAACAAATTTGGACTGTACTTGCCATCTGCTCAGCCACTGGAAAAAAAAAGCCATTGTCTGTACACAGTCTATGGTTTATACTGTATAATGAAGGTTACCAGTTAAAGTGGTATTTCCTTATTTCTTATTTTCACTAACTAATGCAAATGTACTCTCACCAGCCTCTTCATTAGGTATAGTGGTTCAGCTGCTCGTTAATTGCAATTATCTAATCAGTCAAACACATCGAGGCAACTCAGTGCAAGTCAATATGACCAGCTGAAATTCCAACAGAGCATCAGAACGAAGAAAGGTGATTTGAGTGACTTTGACCGTGATATGGTTGCTGGTGCCAGATGGGTTGGTCTGAGTATTTCACAAACTGCTTATCTGCTGGGATTTTCATGCACAATCATCTCTAGGGTTTACAGACAATGGTCCAGAAAAGAGAGAATATCTTGTGTGTAGCAGTTCTCTGGGTGAAAATGCTTTGTTGATGCCAGAGGTAAGAGAAAATCGGTCAAACTGCTTTGATAGAAAGGTTACAGTGACTCAAACAACGGTATGAAAAAGCGTATCTCTGAACACACAACATGTCAAACCTGGAGCCACATAGGCTACGGCAGGAGTAGACCACATAGGGTACCACTCCTGTCAACCAAGAACACTTTATACCAAAATTGGACAATAGAAGATTGTAAAAGGTCTTTCTTCTGCAACTTTCCAATGGTAGTGTTCAGAATTTGGCATAAACATCCTGAAAGGATCTATCTATCTATCTTAGTATTGAGGTAACGGCTTATTTTTAGAGCCATCTTCAAGGGATCACTTAAGGAAGTACAATTTTCAGATTTTTCGTAGTGTCTTTACTTTTCAGCCCCAGGTCATGGACATTGTCTCTTTCTGTTTCCATATAATTTGTTTAAAAGGAGTTCAGTAACAGTCCATTTGTCCAGTGCTTTCTTACATTCCAGTTAAACCAGGTCTCATTGGCTTCCTTTGGAATTGCACTTTGACTATTAGGTTTTGCTTACTATACCTCAAGGACACAAGATAGTGTGCAAAATGAAAATAAGTCTCCGTTACCATCATCCTCCCTTTCCCTCAGCACAAACCCACTTTCTTAGACACTCTTTGTCTCTCCTTTGTTTTTCCATGTCCCCTGCTACACAGGAAAGCACGCGTGTTAATATCAGGTTGTAGCTGAGAGGAATCCATTTATCTGGCTTCCCCCTGCTCTGCATCTCAGCAGACACACATCCACTAGTGTAGCCAATAAAGCAATTGGTTCTGCTGCAGCCTGAGGACAACGGGTAAGGTATATCTGCTTCTAACAGACGGCTGACTAAGACTACTGTTCATTAACAGTGGAGGCTCACACTGACAAACCAAAATCAATTATATTTTGAAATAAAACCTCATTCATCCAAACTTTAGACTTCAAAGCCTGCTGTAATCCATAGTAAAGAAGCTGAGAGAAGGTCACGATCCTCTTTATTCAAACCTAAAAAAATTTTATTAGAAGTTCAGCAAAATTCCTCTTCAGACTTCAAAACTCAGTATACACTTGAATATATAATCATCATCCTGACAGCACTATACTATAGTCCAGTACCATCCCAGAATGTAATTTATCTAAACTTCATCCTGAAGAACTCAAATAGTCTTGCTTGTCAAAACTGGCATTGTTGTGCAGTTTTGCCCAGAAAAAACTGGCTTATAGCTAGTTCTGGCTCGGTGCCTTTGATAAGAAGCCGACATTTTGACAATTTTGAGAAATGAATGTTACAGGGCATTACCACTGCAGTTTAGGGCCTTTTCTTCCAAGAACTACATCTCAGATTCTATATGCCTCAGTTAGCATGTTCAATGTTAAAGTTAATAAGAGTAAAATTTGACAAAAATGAACACATATGGCTTGTTTGAAAAGATTGCTGGGAGGAAGCATATTTTCTCCAATCAGAACATGAAGGTATGGCTTAAGCTGTATCCAAACAAACCATAAGGCCTCTGGAACAATGTCCTTTGGACATGTGAGGCCAAAGTGGAGACTTCTGGTGATAATGCAATTGTCAAGCATGGTGGCGGAGGGGTCATAATTTGGGCTTGTTTCCAGCTACAGGTCTGGGACATCTTGAAGTCACTGAGTCACCCATGGGCTCCTCTGTATACCAAAGTATTCTAGAGTCAAATGGGGGCCATTAATCCAACAGCTGAAGTTTGGCTTAAATTGAGTCATGCAACAGGACAATGATCCCAAGCACACCGGCAAACCTACAACAGAATGGCTGACAAAGAAATAAATCAAGGTATTGCAATGACCCAGTCAAAGTCCAGACCTCAAATGGATTGAAATGCTATGGATGAAACTAATGCTGCGTTCACACCGAACGCGATTCGCGTGGCGGGGGTAGCCGGTTTCAATGTTAAGTCAATGTAAACACGTGGTGAGAGGTCTTGTGGTGCGATTTGAGCAGCCGGCGCGGCACATTTCGGGGGGTGAGACGGGGGCGGTGTGGCAAGAATTGGCCGCGTGGCGAAAATTATGCCGCTCCGTGCAAATTTTCCAGAGTTGAAAAATCTGAACTTTGGCGAATATTCACGTCGCATCAACCAATCAGGAACTCGGCTTTGGTAGTGACATGTTGATGATGGAGTTGAGACAGGCTCTGGGTGGTAGTGACAAGTTACCAGATGACTGTGAAAGTACAGCTGAGGTGGTGAGGGAAACAGCTAAGAAGGTATTTGGGGTCTCCTCTGAACAGAGGAAAGAAGACAAGGAGACTTGGTGGTGGAATGAGGAAGTACAGGAAAGCATTCAAAGGAAGAGACTGGCAAAGAAAAAGTGGGATAGTTGGGGAGATAAAGCAAGTAGACAGGAATACTGGGAGGCTAAGCACGTAGCAAA
>VUQH01078425.1:3616-16358 GCA_015106775.1 Etroplus canarensis
TTAAATTTTGGCCAAACTGACTCACAGGAGAGCCTCCTCGTTGTTACTAAAACTCACCCGTCGTCTCTTATCTGCGGGAAGGAGATTAAATATTTATTCACTTCATGTAAAAAAAAATTATTCTTAAAATAGCGAACCGCTGCCGCACTGCAGTTTGTAAGGATCTGTCTGCACGCGGGTGGCCGGCGCTGTTGCCGCGCGCACTCGCGCGCGCCAGCGGCGCGAGAAAGAACGGGGAGCGCACGTGAGGATGGAATTGTCAGGGAAAAGTTTGTTTTTTTGTTTGTTTTTTTTTGCTTCTCGCTACGACAAAAAACAAACAAACAAACAAACAAACAAAAAAAAGTTTCACCCGTTTAGAGCACTTTGTGTGCGCGCGCACCTATGGGTTCAGTGCCGTGCGTGGAAATGCCCGTGACGGAAGGAGGCGCTCAGCCTGCCCACAGCGGTGTATTTCCACCGGCGCGTCTGCGGTGAGGGAGACGGCGAGAGAATTAAAACCGGCGCAAGAGTAGCCTGGAGAGGAAGTGCGCGCTCCCAGCACCTGCTGTCTACTCTAACACGGACACGGTTGCTGTTTCGTGGCGAGAAAGGGCATTAAGTTTTACCAGGATGACCTTGCCTGTGTATGTGTTGATAGGAGAGCTCCAATCCTGCACGCCACCTCCTTTTTTTTTTTCTGTACGTGCACGGGCAGTGACAAGGTCCAATTAAAAATCTCAATTGGCAAACCTTAAAGGGCAATTTCACAATTTACTGTTCAGTTGTAAACAAAAACACCAGCCTTTCTGTCAGACTTGAAAAGATGATGCAAAGTACACAAAAAGTAGACACGCACGCACATTTTTTTTAAAAGAGATGTTTGTGTTGTGGAGCAGTGAGTCATCTGCCAATTGCCCTCGAAAACATACAGTTGGGATCCAGTGAAAGGCAGCTTGTCAGAGAACAGTTCTGAGTGCAGTTTGCGGCTGACTGAACCCCGAGAACATAATGGAAAACATTCCTTAATAGAGACACTGGATGTCTGTCATTTGTCATTTCCATGCAGCAGCAGGGAAACAGCACACGTACATCCACACACATCATAATCTATTAACTCACTTGGTTGGCCTGAGTCAGGGCACAAGCTGGGCGATCTCCTCATTAAGGGTGGGACCTAATAGCCTTGACAGAGGGCTGATTAGTGCTGTCATTGTGTGTTTGTGTGTGTGACAGAGCACCAGAGAGAAGGAGAGAAGAGTTTGCTGGCTAGGAGAAGACAAGCTTTAATTTTAATCTTCCTGTAATTTCAGATGGATCGCATCCACCCACCCACCCACCCACCCGCACACACAGCAAAAAAACGCAGCGGTGATGGCTGATGCGTTGCTTTGTATCTCCTCCTACAAATATGTGGCTGTCAGTGGCAATAATAAAATCCAGAGTAATTGTGCAGTCTGCCTGAGATACAGTTATCTATGTCTGTCACCTTTACCCACAGTATCTCTCTGCAGTGGGATAAAACAAGAGTGAGAGAGTGAGGAGAAGGAGGATAAGTGTTTTTGTGTAATGAAAACTCCCTCTCTCTTTCTCTCCTTGTCTGTCTCTCATTCTTTCTCTATCTCTCTGCTTGGCCAACCAGCTCCTGCTGCCAGCCTCAAACTGAGAGAGGCCTGGCAGGCTGATTGGCTACTAGCTTGCTGGTTTGGGTGGCTGCCGAAGCTTTGTTTCCCAGCATGTTTGAAGCTGGATTTGTCTTCCTTACTCGACTTCGCCTCTGTTACCCAACTTGTCAATTTCTCTGTTTATCTGCATTCTTACAGTAGTGTGTATGTACAGATACCGTAGAAACAAAAAAACAAATCAAACTTTAAAATTAGTCACACATTGAATAACTGTCACTTATCAAAAAAGACACCGAGAAGGCTTTCTGTGCTCTTCAAAAGTGCAGACTTATTTTTGTTTTCAGCTATTCCATGGATGTTTTCAGCCTCCAAATAAAACTAACTTCATTATTGAATAATGGGATTATTTTTTCTGAATTAATCAAATAGTTAGGCATTAAATCCTCATATTCTAGAGGCTAGATCAAGTAATATTTGCTTCATCCATTTCCTTCCACTTATTCAGTTCAGGGTCACAGGGGGCTATCCCAGCTGTCATTGGGTGAGAGGCAGGGGGCACCCTGGACAGATCGCCATTCCATCACAGAGAGACAGACAACCACTGACCCCAATGAAACTCCGATTAACCTATCCCCCTGCATGTCTTTGGACTGTGGGGAGAAGTCAGAGTATCTGGAGAGAACCCATGCGAGCACAGAGAAATCACAGCCCAAGCTGGCCTGGTGGATTTGAACCCAGGCCCTCTTGCTGTGAGGCAACAGTGCTAAACACTGCACCACTGTGCTGCTTTTGGTGTTTTAACTCAAAAAAAGACTAAAGTGATTATCATCACTTTTCACCTACTTAGTTCTATATACATAAATGAATCATTTGCACTTTTTCAGTGCTTTGTTATTGTTTTTAACCCATCCAATCAGTGCTCAGCACAGCTAAACAGAAGCAAAAATATGTGAAGGCAATTTTACTTTGTACTCCTGGAAGCCATGGGTCAGCCAAACAATAATTACTAAACTGTTCAGGTTTTTGGTAGCACTTTAATAGACAGTGTTTTCTTGAAAGAACCTTTACCCATTTACACACAATGGCAAAGCTGTAGGCATCAGAGTTGAAGATGCTAAGATTTTGTTGAGAGTGACCAGGATTGGCAGGATTAGAAATGAGTACAACAGAGGAACAGCCCAGGTTGAGATGGTTTGGACATGTACAGAGATGGAATAGTGGATATATTGGATAAAGAATGTTGAAGATGGAGCTGCCAGGCAGAATGAAAAGAGGAAGCCCACAGAGAAGGTTCATGGATGTAGTGAAGGAGGAGATGAATAGGGACCCTAAAGGGAGCAACTAAAAGAAGAAGAAGGAAAAGATGGGCTGTAGAAAAACATTTTTGCTAGTGGCTTAACTGATGTGAGAAATAAATGTAGTGATTTTGAAAACACTGTTGCAGAGCACACAGTGCTGTGTAAAGAAAAATGGTTATTAACTATTCGGAAGCTATTAATTTATATTTATTGAAACCTTTTGGCTAGTACCTTGGCACCATTTGAAGTTTGCAGAATTAACTATTAAATGTACCTGCTTGGAAGCACCCATGGATATACAGACAACTGTTAATGGGAAAATTTACCAGAAGAGCAGAAGAAAACTTACATTCTCAAACAAGTTTTGATGAGTGTCTTCTTTTGTTGGTTTTTTTTGCATTCATTCCAGATGGACAGCAAGAATAAAAATATAATTGGTAAATCCAAGTCTTCATCTCTGTTTAACACATCTCTGTGTGTGATTCGAATGATTTATGGTTCAGAGAAGTACAAATGTTGGAGCATTTCACACCTCACTCAAAATCTTTGCCTCACATGTCTCCCTCAGCAGTCTTCTTTCTACACAACTCTTGAAGACTAAAGCACTGCATGTATGGTCAAAGGACTGGATGGAAAGTTCAACCTATATGGAAGGCTGCATGATTTTGCAGCTCTTACTCGAGTTTTGAACTTGGCTTCTAAAGACGTGACACTGTCTCTTCCTCTCTTCGTATCACATTTTAATATGATTACTCCTCTCACTTTTGATTCCAGCCCTGCCACTGAATATACACTATGATACACACACACAAAAAATCAGCAATATCTGAATCTCTGAAAATGTTCAGTGTTATTACCTACAGCCATGATAATCTATAACGAACCTCAACTCTGTACTGAAATTCACTGATCAATATCAATATATGATGGTAAAATTGCAAGTCACTGTTCATACAGCCTCAGCCTCGCTCCAGGCTTTCTCAGGGCCCAGATGTGAATAAAGTCCTTTTCTGATTATTAAACTTTCCAGCAGCGTTATGAAATTATACAAAGTTTTCTCCCATCTTTTTAATGCATAACACACTATATTATGTTATATTGGACTACTGACCATCATTTATCACCTCCAAGCCTGTTTTTCTCACGTAAGACTGCACTGTCAGAAACACAGTATTGTGAAGTGCATCTGATGGCATTGCAACAAATGACTAATGTCATATCCTTAGTTTCGCTCTGTGCTGACAGTTGCGCTGGCACACATACATTTTGCCTGCAGGCCACTGTCAAGTCTACAGTCACACAATTAGAAGCTGCTGTTGCTCGTTTGCATTGTTATGTGTGTGTATGTGTGCGTTTTGCGGCATCTATGATTGCCTTGCTAGATGATAATAACATATGGATTGGTGACAAAATGTTTATTCGGGTCGTGAAGCACCAAATGATGGCGTAATTGAGAGCTGAGATTGATCCAAATTTGCTCTTGCTGTACAGACATCCTGAGGCAACAGACAGATTTTACAGATTAGGACAATATAGGGGGCATTTTGCTTTGTGTGGATTTTGTGGACATATTATATTAGAGAACTAAATCATCTTGGGATTTGATTACAGGAATGGAAGTCACATCATAATCAATTATATCTTTAATGCAAGTCACAGTGGAGAGCAGGATGAAACGCATCACCACACACACCACCACACACACCACCACACACAGCAAGTGTCCATGTGATGGCTGTGCATATCAATGACCTTTGCAACCATTCTTACTGCCTGATCTCAAGGTCACTCACAGACTCCTTTTTCCTTTCTTCTGCTTTATCCTGAGCTCAGTGTGGTCTGCCTTCTGAATTCTATTTTATCATTAAGTCTCACCACAATTTTATGGAACGTGCGCAGCATTTACAATCGATATGGCACGTATAAATGCGTTGAAATAATTACATGGACTGATGTTTTACAGCTCCGAGCTTCTAGACTGGCAAACTTTCACAAACACAATGCAAAAAAGCCTTTAATGAGCAGAAATTGTTTTGATGCTAAATAAACAAACACCAAGTGCTACAAATTATGCAGTGCAGAGCATGAAATGGCATTTTACAATGGCCCTGTGGTGTTTTTGTCTAACTTTCTTGCCAAGTAAAGCTTTATCAAACGTTTATTTTTATGCCTAACTTACTGTTTTGCATCTTCTGTATTTTCACTAGGGTGAAGTGCACGATATGGCAGCAGTGGTAAAGGAATCATTACTCCGCTTTAAAAAAAAAAAAAATCCACTGGGCTAGCGCCACAAAATGAATAAAGCCGAAGTGGTTTATTCCTCAATTCCCTCGAATTAGATTCATACTACTTGTTTAATTGCCACTGCAGTGAAGTAGTTGCTGAACTGTTGGTAAATACGGTGGACTAATTTGCTTATGAATCTCCATGGTTTACTGGCAGCACACACAGCAGGAAGGTCCTGTGTGAATTAAGTGTCCAATCAAATAAGACATTACTCCCTATCAGGAGTCCTGCGAAGGCCTCTAATTGCAGGTTCGCTTAGCAACAGCTGGGGCTTGCTGTGCATTTACTGATTTACTGCATGGAATCTCCCCGTCTCTCTCTCTGTCTCTCTGTCTCTCTCTCTCTGTGTCTGTATGTGAGCGCGAAGAAGAGAGAGGCATGGGTGTGTCTGCATATGTGAGTGTGAGAAAGTTTTTGGATGAGAGTGATGCAAACGCCTGTGATAACATAGTACAACCGAGTCTCACGGCAGTTCATGAAATAGTCACGACCTTTAATCTATTGATTTGTGTTCCTGGACATGAATTTAGCAGGTTTTTTATATTTTTCAGCAAGAATTTCCACACATTATTTTCATGACTTTTCATCAGTCTGCTGTCATGTGTACTGATTCGTATCATCTACACAAAATTTATATTTTGCACTTTTAAAAGACCACATTAGAAGGTTGGAGGAGTGGAGGTGGAGCAAATCCGTTTGCTGCTCATGCCAGAGATCCAATTTTGAGTCACAGATGTCACTTTCAGGGGTACTCAAAAGTCTTAATTCACCCCTCATTTCTTCATGTTTTTCTCTCAAGGAGCCAGAGAGTCTTGGAATATTTAAAGTATTCTTGAGCAATAGTTCTCCAGATTTTCTGAAGAACTTTCAAAGTTTTTCTTTGGACACTGGTTGCTTTTACACTTATTTTCAGTCCAGTCCTTGTACCTGACCATGTATAGAGGTTTTTTGTTTCTTAAGCCACATAACACTTATTTATGAATCATTCAAGCATAAAACAGGCACATAAAGGGATGAACCAGTGTTGTATCTACAAATGACAGACAACTTAGCAAAGAATCAATTTTAAATTGTATCTTTAGACACTTTGTTTCCAGCAGCCCATCACAAAAACATGTAATTTGTTTCTGTTTCTTTCTTAAATCTACAAAAAAATAATAAAATAAAAATGCAGAAGATAACGCAATTCAACTACCACAAAATATTGTTTATTGACCAACAAGGTGATTCCCAGAGGGCTGTTAGCTGAAAACATGGCATATCTTGGATTGATATGCAGTGTGGCTTTAAAAAAATGAGGACACTGGACAAGTAGAGGACAAAAGAAGTGGCAGGCCTAAAAAGTATCTCCAGTAGATGAACAGTATCTGAAAGTCACGTCCTTAAGAAATAAAAAAAACATCTAGCAATGACTGGCACAGGACCTGAGAGCTGCATCTACCCCTTCAGTTAATCCATCTACTGTTTGCTAAAGCCTAATCAGAATGATCTCATTGAAAAGGTGGCTGTCAAAAAGCCATTCTTAAAGAAGGGATACAGGGAGATAAAGGCATACCAAATTACACAAGAACTGGAGTGAAAATCAGTGGTAACAGGTCTTATGGAGTGATGAATGGACCTCAAGATTATTGAAGCAGTGTAGGATCATCTTGACATAGAATGGAACAAAAGGCAGCCAACATCCAAAGAAGAGCTTTGGAATATTTTTCAAGAAGCTCGGAGAACTATTTCTGAAGACTACTTATAGAAAATATAAGAAAGCTTGACTGTGTTGAAGCATAAAGGTGGTCATACCAAATATTGACTTTCACACTTATTAGAATTGTACTGTATTTCCATTTATATTTGCACATGTTTCAATAAACTGTTGCATTTTCCATTTTCCCAGCAAAATATAATGAAATGAAATGTTGGCTTAGTAGTTTCGCATGCCTATGTATTTTCACACATTGTTTTCTAGTCATTTTAAAATTAGTTACTGATTAAAACTGCTCAGTAAAAGACAGAATCAGAATCAGAATACTTTATTATTCCGGGGTGGAGATTGTATGTTAGGCATTAGAAACTGCGGGGCTGCGTTTCGAAAAAGACAATTATTTGAGTTAGAATTCAACAGTTAAGCTTTGTTTTCTTGGTTGCCATCTCCCCACTGTCTCTGGACAAAATGTGTGCATATTTGTATGTAAATATACTGCCTGTTGAAATGCATTACTTACAAGCTCGCATCCATGAATTTTAAAAAAGAGATGGCTTTTCATGACTGCTTCCATGACACAGCCATGACACTGAGCTGCATAAGTAAGAATGTAGTACTCATACAGATTTTTTTAATGTGTTGGAGCCTCAGGAATCATTATTGTAAATGTCAGAGCTGATGCACAAGAGAGGAGTTATAATGTGCTGATGCGGCAGAGAGAATGTGTGAAACAGAAAAATGGACACAGCAAGAAAATGAGTGATTATTTGGAAAAAGACTTTACATGGAGGATAATGGAATACATGTAGAGAGTGAGCCAGTGGCAGGTGAAGCTAGTGGAGCCGATAGGAGCTGACTGTGTGGGTGTGTGCTACGGTGTCTCCCTCTTTGACTAAGCAATTTGGTATTTTCTCATGTTCAATGGGAGAGACATTTGGATGAAATAGTGACTTGAAACAGCATCCATCCTCTTCTTCTGACTGAAGTGAATGAGCCATAGACATTTTGGAAACATTTGTGAAACATTTCTTTCTGAGATTGACATGAAAGGAAGGATGTACATCTCATGTCTGTGCATTAAGTACAGAGAAGGAGAACCTTGGCTTAGCAGTAAAGCTGGAGGCAGGGGGAAACATTAAGCTTGGCTCTGTTCAGCAATAAAAAATCCACCTACCAAAATCTCTGAAGCTTACTAAATAACAGATTGCACCTTGTTTATGTTATACACCAACAGGAATATAAAAAATTTGACTGTATGGGGAGTTGTTTGTTTGAAATATTTCTTAAAAAACAGCAGCTTGTCCATCTGGCTTTAATATAGGCTACCAGATTTATGTACACTGTTTTTGGCCCTATACAGGCAGTGATACAAAGTGCCCTGACCTTATTCTTACAAGCCAAACAAACAGATCCATCATTTAACTCCTGCTAAAAATTTGTTTTTATATTTCTCTTCATGTCTTCGCAAGCATAAACTGTATGCAAAAATATGGATGTAGCTACTGGCTCTGAAAAGTACAGCCAATACAGAAGTCCCTTAAACTTAAATTTATATTCTTTATAATGGCAGCAGGGGGCAAACAGCTGTGGAGGTAAAAAGATGTCCAGTTGTTTCACAATCAATTATAAATTTTATTCTATATGGTGCACTCTTACCAACCTCAGCAAACACTTTCCTAACTCTCTTAGTAGTTGGAAGACTTTAACTGTGAGATGATAGTCATGTAAGTTATAGCTCCATTTAGACTACAATAGACCATAAAGTAGGGCATATTTAGGGTATGAGTGCTTAATGACTGACAATTACCATATGAGCACACAGTTTCTTTCAGATCAGATCAGATAAAATGCAACAACCAAAATGCTTAACTTGAAGGTTCAAACAAAACACAATCCAATGGGTGATAGGTGACTGTGTCTGTCTTTTACGTATAGCCTATGGAAACAACAAGAAAGAAAGAAAAAAAGAAGTGTGCTTTCAAAAATGTTGAACCATTCCTTCAAAGTCAAGTTGTAAACTTTTACGTTTTTGCCAACTAACTGCCTTAAGTCCTGTGTTTGTTCACTGTTGCTGAGGAATTGGTGAACCAGTGCAAAATATGACAGCTGCATTATCAATAGGTGCACACTACACAGTGTATTTCTGAACACACGGACATAAAATAAAAAATTTAAATCCTTTGTGTCTAACTCCCTTGCAGGCTGTATCTCCTGTATCCCTCCCCTCTCCCCTCAAATCTCCTCTCCTTCCATGTCTTCTCCTCTGTAGCTGGTTCACTCTGTATCTGCTGAATAATTGATAGCTGTTTTGGTTTCTGATAAGGCATTTGGGGTCCACAGCTCTCAGCAGTATGGGCTTGCTGCTTTCCTCATGGCAGATCACACAGCTATGTCCATCCTTTCACTCCCTCTCTATTCCTGTTCTTCACTGCCTCCCTCTTTTTTCTTGTCTTCTCCTATTCCACATGCCAGTTATTCTGATAACATGTTTGCATGCATGTTCTAGCCAGCAGATCCAAATCCATGTTTTTATTCCTGATAAGCTCTTGATATTCATCTTCTTCTGTTACAAAAGAGCATGTAAACATAAATAAATGTAGTACGCTGCCTATTACCATGGAAACAGAAGTTGTAGATCCAAAAAAATAAGTAAAACAAAAAAGCTATTTAAAATGCCTGCATGAACTGTCTCATACTGCAGCAGCCCTTCAGTCATATGCTGGCATTTTCATGGGATCCAAGCTGCACCCAGCTGTTTACAGGAGGTAGACAAATTAACAGACACACTCCTTGTAAAAGTTTCAACTTAAGTGGCTGATTCATCAAAGCAAGGATAGAACTGTGCTTAAAATACACTTCATGCCAAATGACAGAATTTATTGACATTTTCTATACTGTCAGTCTTTGCTAGTTTCAAAATGAAACTATAATTATTAATGTCTCTAGACTGTCTTTTTGAGTGAACACCAGTTTTAGTTGTGTATTTATTTGCCTTGGGTCATATTTGCCATTCATTTGAATGGGACTATGCTGTTCAACATTTGCACATGTGCCAGAATTCTATGCAATCCAGCAAGGCACCGCACAGGCCATCATTAAATCTGCACAAGGGGAAGCACTAGGGGGTTGTCACATATTCTGATCATTTGGTAAAACAGAAAACACTCATAAAGTGCATTCCATTTGTTCACGTTCATGGGTGGAGTCTGACAGCTGCTATCTATACATAAATACTATCATTAGGTTTATTCATGGCATAATAATGTCTTAAGCTAGGCTGGAGCCAGTCAAGAACTAGGGCCATTGTCTTATGACTCAGTGGATTTTTAGCTCTCATTAGTTTGTGCAACACAGTCAACCAATGATAAGAAAACTTGAAAACTTCCCACTTTCCTTTTGTACTACTGAGCTGCGTCATTGATTTTCTGGTTATTTTAATTATGGCAAACAAGGGGATTCTTTTCTTAAGAACAGTTGTTCTCAAACCTTCATCAAGTATTTCATGATGTAAATAAATCCTATAAATAATTGTTGGATCTTTCGCTTGATGTGGTAGTAACAAATGTCTAATAAAATGCTGAAACGAATCTTTCTGGAAGATTAGTTTTTGATAAATACTAGAAAAATAGACAAAAGAAGCAGAGGTTTTACCTGAGCTTTTTCAGACCAGACAAAATATTTTGTTAACACAAATTTTGGCAGTTTTAGTGGTGGACCTCTGCATGTCCTCCTTCACTACATCCATGAGAGACTGCAGGGCTTAAATGCCGCTGGAATGGTGATGGAAAGCAGGTGGGCAGAGTTTGGTTAGTATGCCCAAACCACACCCGAGTGAGAGAGAGCAAGAAAGAAAGAGAGGCAAGGAGAGAGAGAGAGAGAGAGAGAGAGAGAGAGAGAGAGAGAAAAGGAGGCAGGTCATGACCTGGAGAGCCAAGGGACCATGACACGCTTTTCACAATATATTTATTGATCAACTAACAATGTCAGATTTTGAAAAAATTAACTTTTTTAAAATATTGCAATTTGGACTACAAATAATTTTACCTTCACAAAGTCCTGTTTACATTCAAAATTCTCATTTAAAATTCAGTATTCTAATAATTTCTTTTTCAAGTTTAATAGATGCTGCAAATTAGACCTAATTCTGTATGATCAATTCACACTGAGGAAACATTTTTCCTTGATTTACTTTATAGTTATATGTTATTTTTCATATATTATTTATGCTGTTTTGTCTTTCCCCTAAAACAAATCTCAGACGGAGTGCATGAGTATCCCAAAACATGTTAGTGCATTAATATGCATGTACAGAAACTGTCTCGCAATCTGTTTTCTTTATTTTCCCCCTTGGCTTCTAAGCTCTTTGCTTTGTTCTGTCATCTTTTCTGGTACAAGAGTGCAGAAAATGTTAAGTGCCTGTATTGGCTATTACCCGGCATGTGGGGAACTGTTGAAGATGGGTTAAAGAGGGAGAAAAGTTAATCAAATCCAGGACAACAAGTCAATTCCTCTTGATTTACCACATCAATCCCATCTGTCTCACGTGCACACACACGCACGCACACACACACACACACACACACACACACACACGCACTGTTATTTCTCAGACACAGACTTATAAGCTCTATTTTACATTTTCTGCCTCTCTCTCTTTGTACTGCAGTACAGAAAGAGAGCATCGGCAGCAGTAGCAGGTCTTACATAACTACATCACTGCATTAACGAGCCCATCTGCCTCTGACTGGTGCTTAAACTTACAGTTAGGGTGCTGTTTAGAGGATATGCACTGCATATATGTGTACAAACACCAGCATGACTACCTTAACTGCACATTTAAGTAGACTAACCATTCAAAAACAGACTAAAGATGTACAATTTCCTCCAGTGATTTTTCTGTAATGAATAGAGTTTTAGTAAGGATGCAGGTTTTTGTAACCATTAGTACTTTGAAGTTTCATTCCAGATTTGAAGTTAAAATATAGGCAAAAAGTAGGTAATGGTTGGTTAGTTGATAGACAAAAAAAATTGGCAGCAAATTTTATAATTTAACAGCTTTAGTCACTAAGCTGAGGACACAATCCCTTCTTACCATGGGAGGGTTGCGTCAGGAAGGGCATCCGACGTAAAACCTGTGCCATGTCACCTCCATGGATTTATTCGCTTTGACAACCCCTTGAGGGAATATAAGGGAGCAGCTGATGGTGCTTTTTTTAGTATGAAAAATAAATAATGTTTTGTGTTTTTACTTGCAACTAAACCAGCCACAGGGGCCCACAAGCCAGTGTAGTCCTAGTGCCGGTCCCAAGCCCGGGTAAATGTGAGGGTTGCGTCAGGAAGGGCGTCCGGCGTAAAAACTGTGCCAAATCAAAGATGTGGATTCATAACACGACTTCCATACCGGATCGGTCGCGGCTCGGGTTTACAACGACCGCCTCCGGTGCCGTTAGCCAACAGGGTGCCGATGGAAACTATGATACTGTTGGCCGAAGACCAAGGAGGGGGAGCGGGGGAAAGCGTGTTAGGAGGCAGAGAGACAGAAGGAAAGGTAGGAGGGTGGAGGTGAGAGTAGGGACTTTAAATGTAGGGACTACAAAGGATGTTGAGGATGGAGCTGCCAGGCAGGAGGAGAAGAGGAAGACCACAGAGAAGATTCATGGATGTAGTGAAGGAGGACATGCAGAGGGTTGGTGTGAGGGAAGAGGATGCAAGGGATAGGGTGAGATGGTGGCAGATGATCTGCTGTGGCGACCCCTAGCGGGAGCAGCCAAAAGAAGAAGAAGAAGTTTTTACTTGCAACTACCTCTGTCCTGAATTTGAAGAGAAGAGGAGAGTTTGATTCTCAACATACATATTCA
>VUQH01078425.1:16378-26610 GCA_015106775.1 Etroplus canarensis
GGAAAGCGTGTTAGGAGGCAGAGAGACAGAAGGAAAGGTAGGAGGGTGGAGGTGAGAGTAGGGACTTTAAATGTAGGGACTACAAAGGATGTTGAGGATGGAGCTGCCAGGAAGAAGAAGAAGAAGTTTTTACTTGCAACTACCTCTGTCCTGAATTTGAAGAGAAGAGGAGAGTTTGATTCTCAACATACATATTCATGCACAGACATTTGCCAGAACCCACTGAGAGTTCATCCTGATCCATTTTAGTGATGTCCAGTCTATGTCCTGACTAAATTAGCCCTTAGGACAAGAAATAATGTTAACCAAAAAGCAACTTCACAAGAAGTCTCTACAGGAGCTTGCCACACAAAGTCACAGACACATGAAATGGCTGAAATTAGAAGAAATATTTTGTGGGAGTCTGTGTTTGATGTGTGCTTCAGAGTGACGGGAGGAAGTAAAGATGGAGTGATGTGAGAGAACAGGAGATGAGGGACGTGTGAGAAAGTGTTGTTTGTCTGCTGCCACAGCTTGTTTGTGTCTTCAGTCTGAGTCTCATTATAACACTGAGGCATGGTGTTTGTGTGTGTGTGTATGTCACACTTAGTCTTACATAACAATCAGTTGCTCAGCTGGGGACACTGTACAGATAAATCCCAGGATGGCTTTTTATTGGACTGAGTGAAGGGGTCTTTTGGAACACAACTAAAAAAGTAATCAGCGATGAACTTTACAGAGCCAGAAAAGTCATAAATGTGTACTCACTCTAATATTAAAGTAAATCAGCATCACTGTATACATGGCTGCACAAACCAACAGTTATTTTCATGAGGCCACATTCATATTTTAGGCATCACTGATGCTATTTTTCTAGAATGAGAATGTCAGATAGGCTTTTACATATTTTGTTTAAAGCAGGTTTTTCTTGGCATATTGAATCTAAGCATGGAACATCTATTTATTTGCAGTGGTATATTCTTACTTAAAATATGTTTAGTGAAGTACCGCATGCAGTTTGGGCAGTATTTGTATATTGAAATGTTTCTCACAGATTTGGATTCTATTTGTGGTGCTAGTTTTTTGGACTCTATGGTCTTGGACTGCAGCTGGTATTCCATGTTCTGGTCTGCAGCCTCAGTGGGCTCAGTAAGGCGACACATGAAGCAGTCCTCCACCTGCTGCATGTTCTGGTTAGAGTTGCTCTCCAGCCTCTAGTAGATCTCCAGAGCAGCCAGCTGCTGTCCAAGGGAGTTTGAGTCTGTCCAACTGTGTGACAAAAGACTCAGTGGAGAATAAAAGGATGGCATTCTCTAAGGCAGCACTCTCCTGGGTGAATGAAAAAAATTCTAATGTTTCAAAGAATTTGATTCAAAATACCAAATGGGACCTGCTGCTGCCAGCTTTATTTCCTGCAAATTAGAAATGATTTGTACATGATGGGCTCAAGGTAGTGGCTGTAATAATCCATAGTGAATTTTCCTTTTATGTAGTGAGCTTTGATTTTATGTCAGTAGTCATTCAAATGGTGGATTGTGGCTGTGAGTGAAAGATCTAATTTGCTTTTGAATTATGAGGGATTGTTACAGGTTGATATCCTGAGAATGGACCAGAATCTTTGCATAGAGCTGCATTATATGCTGAGAAAGACAACATTTAACATAGTGAGCTTTAAATAAAAGTGTCAGTGTGGTATATTTATTGTTGATAGAGCTGGTTCAAGGGAGTGCTGCTGTCCTATGCAAGTGATGTTTATGGGAAACTTGTCTCCCTGCAGCATCTGTGTTGGTGGGTGTCAGCACAGTTAACATTGAGGGCTAGGGTCTGTTAGGGGGTGATTAGTATAAAACATAGGCCAATGTATGTTTGGCTCACAGTTAAGAGTATTACAGTGGTGAGAGGAAGGGTGAAGACATCTAGAGTGCACAATCTGAACTGCCTCCCCCCCTTTAACCAATACTGCATTAATCTTCTTAAGCTGTCAACATGACCTAAAACTGATGATGCACAAGTGGGCTGAGAGGAGGGAAAAACTCCTGCCAAATAGACAACAGCTTGTGACTAATAGTGAGTTTAGCACAGCTCACCAAGTTCATAACTGAGTTGTAGCACTATCATCTTGGCACAAATTTGCTTTGAGAAAGGTGCTTGCCTCAGTTATTTCTGCTCGCTCATGAGTGAATCCGACTCTTCACCTGGAAAGTGTGACCTCTCTGTGAATCAGGGCAGCCAAGAGAACATCACCTTTTGAGACTTTTTTTCCAGATGTGCAATTTAACAGATGGCACCACCCTCTAAAAAGCTAATGTCAGCGTGCCCGCACAACACGAAACATCCATGTGGTTATGCAGGTGTGAACTAATGAATGGTGTGCACGCAGAAGCTGTGTAAAGCAAATGCTGTGAGGCCGAGAGGAAACGTGAAAGAGTAAGGAAAGAAAAATGAGACTGAGGATGAAAGCGGTAACCAGGAACAGAAGCATTCATTCTCATGATCTTCACAGGACAGGTTTTTTACACATTTGCTTGCACCTGTTATTTAGCTATATAATGATCTGGGAGATAATCATGGCACAACAGATGCCTATATAATAATACAGTAAGTCAAAAAAAGCCTTGTGTGACCTGTATTGTTGTTATGATTACTACGGTGCTACTGTCCCAATAAGAATCTGGCAACTACACTGCAGCACAGCTGTCATGAAGATGGGCTGCCTGCCCAACTACACCAGCTGTGCCAGCCCAACCATCACTTAATCACCTTGGGAGGGAAGCAGGAAAGCGGGGAGAGAGGGGGAGGGAGGAAAGTAGGGAGGGGAGGAGGATCAGAAAAAAGAAAGTGCAAGTGGTGAAGGTGAGGATGTTGGAGTCAGAAAATAAGTTTAAGGAAACCTTCAGAAGCTCAAAGTTGGAAAGGAAGACGCGTTTCTTTTTTTGTGGGGGGAGTGGGGTGGAAAAAGGAGGAGCAAAGGAGAGATGGGGCTTGCAGATTTGAAAAGCAAGCAATGCAAAGCAGGAGGAATGGATGGGTGAGGAAGACAAAGATGTATGAGATGCAAGAGAATGCAGTGCAAGAAGTGAACCGAGGAAAAGTCAAGATAAATAAAGATGGGGTGGAAGGTGAGTGTTGTGAAAAGAGTGATGGCAGTGAAAGTGAAGAGGAGAGGTGAGAGAGTGATTTGTAAAAGGAAATAAAGAACTAAGGTGAAGGAAAATGGCCTACACTGTCGAATGATGAAAAGCATGGAGGGCATAGTGTGAAAGAGATAAACAGGGAAGGAGGGGAAGATGATGTCAAACATATTTTAGGTCGATTTCTCAGCTGGCTAGATCAATACAGCTGCAATCAGTCTTGTAATAGCAAGAGCAATATGCAACCACAGAAAATGCGGTACACTATATTTAGCGGACAGAAACTTCTGACAGACTTTCAGACACTGGTACAGACACTAAGGGCTGACTGCAGCCTGATATCTGATTGAACTACACTAAACGCCAGTCAATATTAAACTGTGACCTTTAATGTAAAACATCTGTCTCTGCTGTCCACTGACCCACCACATACCGCCATGTGAAAAAGCAACTGGTTGATTGTTCAATATGCTGGTTAAATACTCCCTGGTAGGACAATAGCTGGTGTTAAATGTCACTGTAGTGGTTTACACATTTGCCTCACAAGCGAAAGGTCCCCGGTTTGATTCCAGGTGGGGTCACAAGTCCCTTTCACCATGGAGGGTTGCATCAGGAAGGGCATCTGCCGTAATACCTCTGCCAAATTACCAATGCGGATTAATTCACTGTGATGACCTCTTGGGGAGAATACACGGGAGCAGCCGAAGGTGTACTCACTCAAGAAAAGAATGCTACAGAGTGCTTAAAACAGGGCGTTTGATTACACCCACACATTTTCACATCTTTGGACTCATCAAACTTAAGGGGGAGTGCTAAGTCTGAAGTATCTGAACATTTACCTAACTTTTACTCAGAGATGGCTCCAAACTAAATGACACTCTGTCAGTGATGTGTGGCTGCAGTTTATTTAAACTGACCGTCAAAAAAGTCTGATATAAACTTTGAAGCTAGTTGAACAATAAAGCTTAAGGCTAAATTTCTTGGAAAAAAAGAAGGTAACTCATTTGCATTGGAATGTTTGGACAGCTTTTTTATATAATGTTTTGATTTTTCATCAGTCACCACCAGACATCAGCTTATTGATGTTTTTTTATGTAGAGTTTCTTTGTTTGCAAAATATTTGTTATCTGCTCCCCCTCAGCATTATAGTGGAATTCAAATTTGGACTTTGACCAGGGCAGTTCATGACCCTCAGTTTCTTCTATTGCTTTGTGGATGTAATAGTGTTCTTGTGATCAATCATCCTGTTGAAATGTCCACTTCTGTTTAAACTTCAGCTTTCAGACAAATGGCCTCACATTATCTTCAAACAGTCCTTCATATGAAACAGAATTCATAGTTGAATCATTGACTGTAAGCTGCACAGGCCTTAAGACAGTGAAGCAATCCCACAACCATGTTTTGTGTTAGTTTGAGGTTCGTGAAAAAAACAAAATCAAAAATCCAAAAATTGCCCTTTTTACATCAAACGTGCAACAAACCTACACTATATGGGCAACAGAACTTTTGTGACTTCCCATTCCATAGGCATTAATATGGAGTTGATTCCCCTTTGCAGCTATAACAGCTTCTTCTGGGAAGGCTTTCTACAAGATTTTGGAGCATGTCTGTGGAATTATTGCCCACTCATCCAGAAGAGCTTTTGTGAGGTGAGACATTGATGTTAGACTAGAGAGTCTGGCCTGCATCTTCATTGTAGCTGATCCTAAAAGTGTTGAACTGGGTTTATGTCAGGGCCCTGTGTGGGCCAGTCAAGTTCTTCCACACCAATCACACCAAACTATGCCTTTATGGACCTTGCTTTGTGCACAGGGGCACAGTCATGCTGGAACAGAAACGAGCCTTCCCCAAACTGTTCCCATGAAGCTGGAAGTGTAGGATTGTCCAAAATGTCTTGGTGAACTGAAGCAATGAATTTTTCCTTCACTGAAACTAAGGGGCCCAGACCAACCATAGAATAACAACCCCAACTCCGCAAAGCTTTACAGGTGGCACATTGCAGCCAGGCAGGTAATGCCCTCCTGGCATTCACCAAACCCAGACTCGTCAATCAGACTGCCAAAAAGAGAGCTGTGCTTCATCATTCCACAGAACACATCTGTATTACTCCAGAGTCCAATGGTGGTGTGCTTTACACCATTCCATCTGATGCTTGGCATTTTGCTTGGTGATACAAAACTTGCATACTGCTGCTCAGCCATGGAAACCCATGCCATGAAGCTCCTGGTACAGTTTTATTCTGATGTTGAACCCAGAGGTTTAGAATTCTGCAGTTATTGAGTCAACGGAGTTTTAGTAACTTTTATGCACTATGCACCCACTCTGTAATTTTATGTGGTCTGCCACTTGTGAACGACATTTCACAAATAGACTTGTTGCAATTACAGTGCCATATTCGAATTCACTAAACCCTATAGGATTGCTTATTCTTTCACAAATGTTTGCAAAGTCAGACTGCATGGCATAGTGCTTAATTTTACACACCTTTGGCCCCATACTTTTGTCCATATAGTGTATCTCATAAGCAGATGCTATAGCAGTTGCTGTTTCTGTGTATCATTGTTATTCTCATCTGTCAGGAGAAAAGGCAGTTCCCTTCCTCTTGGCAGAAATACAATAGTAGGACTGTCTTCAGTAACTCCAGTTAATCTTATAATTTCCAATTTCTTGACAGTTTGTCTGAGCCACTCTCTTCACTGAATAGCACAGAGATTAGTTTGTCAATTTGTCTGTTAAACATCTTTTCCCCCCATTTTCATTTGTTGACAAAAGCAAAGCATTTAGTCAAAGTTCTTTCTCAAAATTAACAGTGATGTAGATTTACAAGTCTCTAACTGGTGAGTCTACTGAGAACATGCAGCTTTTGTATTAAACAATTTTAGGGTTACAGAAAAGTTATTTATTCAGTCATAGTTTTTTAATCAGTCTATACAAAGCTCCACAATGAAAAATAAAAACAATTTTTTGAGTATTTTGTCAATCAAAAAAAAAGAATAAAGTGTTCTGTTTATACTCTTTGTTGCGACACTCCTGATAGAACTCTGGTGCACCCTAATTCTATCAATGGCCCTTGAGATGCTTTTACAGCTTAATTGGAGTTCATCAGTGCATGATTGAATTCATATAATCGTTAAATGCAAACACGTGTCCACTGAATTGTGCACAGACTTGCAAGAAAGGGATACTGGTATTGGGAAGGTACAAGCAATTCTCTGTACCACTGAAGCACTCAAGAGCATGCTAAAGTGCAGAATACGAAGTTTCCAAGCATGACATGAATCATGGCTAACAATTTTGTGACATAGTCCGCTGCGAGCACTCCAACCTCCTACTGTGGACTCTGAATAGAGGATAATTATTCACTGAGTCAAGGCACCAATGCCAAACAACTCCTTGTGTGGATCTTTGCAACACTAGCTTTATCTGATAGAGTTGCAGTACTTGAAGCTCTAAGAAGAGAATGTGTCGGCCATTTGTGACCATGAGATCAGTCAGCGAAACGGACTACTTTGGGATGAAAAGCTGTAGTCTGAAAGGCAATCAATAACCCAGAGGTCACAATGAATGACTCATTGTGGGTATGCTACTCCACCAATCCTTTTATGGTAGAACAGACAGGTGGAGGCCATATGCCACTGAAAAGCACATGATAGCCCACTGCAGTTTGCCAAGAGGAACCTGAGCAAATTTCAGACCATTAGGAGCAAATCCTCAGGTTGATGAGACTAAGACTGAACAATGTGGTCACAGTCAATACAGTGTGTAGGAAAACAAGGCATGGACTTTTATGGCAGTAATACCCTAGTGCCAAATATAGTTCTCAGGTTCTCAGGTTGGGTGAAGGTTTATCAACAATGGTGAGCCTAAGAATACTGCCATAAAACGATGAGCGGTTTTATAAAAATCCTGTGATGGCTGTTCATAATATGTGATTTTATTCTAACTTGGTATTTTATTTTTTCAGCTTTGTGTATTTTTTAAACACATCCTCATTAGACTGATTGACACATAGTTAAACTAAAAGCCTGGTGGGGAAAGTTTTCAAATGCATCATTTTTATTGTGTTCTGAAGCTCTAATTACGTGCCCCTGGGTAATATTTGACAATAGATGTGAAAGTTGGCTATGAATCACTTAATGATTTGAAAGACTTTAAAGGTAAAGTGAAAACTGGTCTCTGGAGAAGTCTCAACACCATTAGAGGTTGCACAAAATCATGGATGAACGACTCTCCCTTTTTCATAATGTCAAAGTTTCACTCTTGTGAAGGGGTTTGAAGAGTCATTCTCTGATCTTAATGCCATTATGGTCACAATGAGAAATGGATTCTTAAATACAGATTATAGTGGTACTGTGATAAATCCTGGGCCACAATTCAGCTGGGAAACTTTCACCTCTATGTAACCTGCACCTAAGTGGGGAACATTGATTTGCTATAAAAGGATCACATACTCTCCCCAACTCTTTTTCCCACTGAGCAGACTGCAACATATGTAAGAGATTCTTTTTCAGGTTCACTAGACAAATGCACTGAATGTTTGACGAGTCAGTGTTCTTTTCTTTTACAGTTGGACAAGGTGGCTTTCAACCTTTTTTCTTTGCTATGGTGGGTTCTATAAGTGTTAGTATTTTCATTTTTTCAACACTTCTATTCATGACTTCACATCTTATGTTGGGACTCAAAGATGTTTTGGATGCTTGAAGTGTGGTGGACTTAGAGTCCAATATCTCTGACTGCCACAGATTAAATCTTTATAATACTGATAACCTTCCTAAACCAATAGGCGAATCTATGGTGAGAAGTTTTAAAACTAAAGGAAAGTTTCCTATGGATTTCACTGTGGATAGTAGTTGTCCTTTGAATATGAACCATAATTCTATGGTAACCTTGTCCCACTCTTACACTTCCTGCAGCAGAAACTTCTAAATTGTACAAAACCAGTGATCTTTTTTGAAAGGAATACATTACTCAAAAGAAACCTTCATGCAAATCTATACTCCCCAGACAACGGACCTTTTCAGTGTTGAAGCATGTACAAAGATGAAAGGAAATGCTGTACATAAGGAAAAACATTTGAAACAGAGTTTCTACAATTCTAATGAACCTCTGTGTCAATATTTGGTATGATCATCTTTATTCTTCTATTGCCTGTTTTTCTTCCTTAAGAATGGCATCTTGACAGTAACCCTAGATCAACTGAAGGACCAGATGCATCCCTCGGATCCTGTGTCAGGTCTTTACTGTAGAATGCAAGAACTGGGCTGAAAATGAGTGAAAAAACAGCCAATGTCCAAAGAAAACATTTGAAGAGGGCTTAAGGACAAGCTGATGGACTTTTAATAAAGGATTAACATTGTGAAATGATCTATTGAAAATAAAACCCAGGATATTTTCGTATATAATACTTACAAAAAAAGAAAAAAGTAGAAGTTGAAGTAGTAGTTGAATAGTAATTGAACATGTGCAAGCACGGTAAGGTGACGATTCCCACCTGGATGTTGTAGGGCTGTCCTGGTTGACACGTCTCTGCAACGTCGCGTGGGAGTTGGGGACAGTACCTTTGGCATGGCAAAGTGGGGTGGTGGTTCCCCTCTTTAAAAAGGGGGGATCAGAGGGTGTATTCCAATTATAGAGGGATCACATTCCTTAGCCTCCTTGGGAATGTCTATGCTAAGCTACTGGAGAGGAGAATCTGGCCATTGGTTGAACCTTGGATTCAGGAGGAACAATGTGGTTTTGCCCTGGTCGTGGCACATTGGACCAGCTCTTTACCCTTTTGAGGATCCTTGAGGGCACTTGGGAGTTTGCCCAACCAGTCTACATGTATTTTGTGGACTTGGAGAAGACATTTGATCACTCGTGGTTTCTTGTGGATGTGGTTCTTATGGAGTACGGAGTATGGAGTATCGGGCTCATTGCTACAAGCAATCCGGTCTCTATACAATCATTGCAAAAGTTTGGTTCATATTGCCAACAACCAGTCGGACTCATTCCCAGTGAAAGTTGGACTCTGCCAGGGCTGCCCTTTGTCACCGATCCTGTTCATAATTTTTATGAACAAGATTTCTGGGCGCAGCTAGGGATCGAATGGTGTCATGATTGGTGGCCATAGGATCTCATCTCTGCTGTTTGCGGACGATGTAGTTCTGATGGCTTCATCAAGCAATGACCTACAGACCTTGCTTGGATGGTTTGTTACTGAGTGTGCAGCAGCCAGGATGAGAATCAGCACCTCCAAGTCTGAGTCCATGGTACTCTACGGGAAAAGGATGGATTGCCCTCTCCGTGTTGTGGACAAGGTCCCGCCCCAAGTGGAGGAGTTCAAGTATCTCAGGGTCTCAGTGAGGGGAAGATGGAGCGGGAGATTGACAGACGGATTGGGGCAGTGTCTGCAGTTAAGTGGACCTTGTACTGATCTGTCGTGGTGAAGAGGGAGCTGAGCTCCAAGGCAAAGCTTTCGGTTTAACAGTCTATCTATGTTCCTACCCTCATCTATGGTCATGAACTTTGGTTAATGACCGAAAGAATGAGATCATGAACACAAAGGGCTGAAATGAGCTTTCTCCGCAGGGTTGCTGGGCTCACTCTTAGAGATCTGCGAGAGGCTCAGAGTAGAGCTGCTGCTCCTCCACATTGAAAGGAGCCAGTTGAGTTGGTTCAGGCATCTGATCAGGATGTGCCCTGGACACCTCTCACTTGAGGTGTTTTGGGCCCGTCCCTCTGGGAGGAGACCCCGGGGAAGACCCAGGACATGCTGGAGAGATGTCTCCCAGCTGTTTTGGGAATGCCTTGGTGTCCCCCCTGAAGAGCTGGAGGAGGTGGCTAGGGAGAGGAAAGTCTGGGCTTCTCTGCTTGAACTTCTGCCTCCATGACCCTGACCTCTGGAAAAGCGGTAGATGATGGATGGACAGACAAACGGACAGAGAGCAATTCAACATTTACTTTGGTTTTACAATGGACACAAAACTCAGTTTCGTGGGTTAGAGTTCAGTGTTTGATCCTTTTTACGCCTCATCTTTATGCATACTTAACATTTCTTTAACCCAGAATGGCAAAGTTATGACATCATAACTTATAATGACCCTAGAGAACGCCGCCCCCCCAAAAAGAAAGAAAGAAAAA
>VUQH01078437.1:3162-19896 GCA_015106775.1 Etroplus canarensis
TTTTATAATATTTTTTTTTTTATTTTTTTTTTTTTTTTATTCATTTTTTTTTTTTTTTTTTTACATTTATTTGCCTATTGAACCTATTGATTTAATTTATTTATTTGTGTATTTTACTACAGGCATATGACAGATGGGATAGGCTCCACTTATTTATTTATTTGGATTTGGAAGTTTCAGTACTCATCAATAAGCAACATGATATAGCAAATTAATTTTACTCTTCAAACTAAGCTTTATCATTTCTTTTTGGCAGCCAGCATTTAGCATTTAACTCCAAAAACTCAGTCTTGGCTTGATGTTTGTACAATCTGGCATCTCTGTTTGCCCTCATTATAAAGGTTTGACCTGCCAAAACACAGAAAACAATAAAAAGTAAATATCAACAGTCAGTAAGCAACATAGATGGCAGAATACCAAACAGAAAACAGGACAAAACTGATACTATCATTTTCATTATTCTTAGATTTTTTTTGCAATTACTTGGCAAGAAGATTAATTTGAATTTACACAGAGCTGCTGTCTTGGCATCAGCAGCTGGCAAACTGCCACAACTTGGCATAATGCTGTCATTCTTCTTATCAGAAATAAGATAGTTATGAGTTCACTGATGCTGCGTTACTTGGCACCTAGTGGTTGCATGACATTGTCAAGAATAAATTATTTTCTGTCTTTACAATAAACATCTGCTTGATAGTTTCTTGCACCTTGAAAGCCATTTCTCTTTTAGCTTTTGTCTGTCACCAGAACAGAGCTGAGTCACTGACTGTCACTTCCAGCTGCAGTTTGTAGAATCTCCAGACATGAAATCAATACAACATTTTCCTTTTGATGGACACATACTGGGGACAGACAGATTCACCTTACCAAGACTGCACTTGATTGAGCCCCAGTTAGATTGCTAATGTGACTGATGGACTGACACAGAGCTCTACAGGAAGTTACTATTTGCTGACAGCAAGAAAATGCATTTGAACAATGTTAAATCTTTTGCTTTTGTGCTTCCTGCTGTTTACTTTTTAAACTTGTCCACACCATGGGACAGCAAATGATTTGGTTTAAAATCATGCAACATGTGCAATGCTGAATTTTTAAGAGGAGGATTTAGTTTTGACTAATCGGTAATGAGTCTAATGATGAAATGACTACTCATAACACTGAAAAATCCAGGTGTTTACTTGAAAGAAAGAATATAAATTGCGGTGAAAAATCTATTGTTTGAAACACTACAGCAGCTGGCAGTGTGGGATGTGGGTATTATCATATCCTCACATTTGCATGCAGATACTTTCAAATGTTTCTGAAAATTATAAATTTAGCAATTTGCTGTGGGTTTTCTCATTGTATTTATTTAGGAATTGAAGGTTTCAAATCTGTATAAAAAAACAGAAGAAGAAAGTGACTTGAAAGAATTTGTATTTTGTAACTAGATAATGTGTTCTATTTATGCAACACCAAGCAGCTACACTGGATAAAATGTCTCTTTAGCTCAGTAAAAATACTGTCTAAGATTTTTTGGTAGTTACAGGCCAGTAGCCAGCATATTTTGCATTTAAAAAAATCTGTATCCTAGGCCTTTGTCATAAAAGAGTAAAATGTTGTTTGTAATTTTTTTAAACTCTACTGCAATTATTTGCACTTTTCATCCCTACATTAAGTATCTGGAGACAAAAAGAATCCACTGTTAAGATCATACTACAAGAGGCTGACTAAATGACAAAATGCTAACAAGTTCCACAATTCCACATCATTGTACTGCATCTGTAACAACAGTGCAATTTCCCCTGAGATTATTGAAGTATTCTGATTGTGATTTTGAAGAGTACTGAAGTAGTAGATTAAAAAATTAACTTGCTAATTTTGAAGACTTTTACTTCAGAAGTTGCATCTTTAATTCACCTCCTGATTAAGAAGTGTGAGGTTTAATCTTACACAAAAGATTCTAAGAAAAGCTACAGCTCACATGGTCTTTTGGTCTGTGTCTCTGGTTACTGTTAAAAATTTTGCATGCTTCACATTGAAACATGAGCATAGGTAAAGTGTCAGTAATTAATTATGTGGCTCAAAAATATTTTATACTGACAACTGTGTGACTAAGTATGTTTGAGAGTCTAACAAGCTCATATCTATAATGTGGTTGTGAAATTACATTTTTCATAACAGTATGAGTCAAGAGCATAACCTCTTCCCTATAATTTTTATTTTTTTGATACCCATTCATTTAAAGATTAAATATTACATAACTTTTTGTTCACGTTCTAAACTTTCTCACATTACAGCGTGTTATTTGTGTCACTCAAAAGCTGTTTTTGAGTTTTTCTGTGCTTTTCTGGAAGATAATGATCTTCAGATTGTGTTATTAAAGAAAAAGAAATGGCAGCGTTTAACGGTTGCAAAGTTTGCAGCATTTCTGGTGTGGGCCAACAGGCTTCTTAGTGGATGTCCATTTTAATTAGAGTTTGTGAGTGACTGAATATATATTCTTTGTGGTTTAGTATATTGATGTTGCCCTCAGAGAGGGCAACATATAACAGAAGTACCAAGTAAACAATTAATTACTCTCTGATTTGTCATCTAACTTTACTTCCTATTACTTATTTACATTGTAGATTCTCACTGAAGCCATCAAAACTATGAATGAATACATATGGAATTATGTAGTGAAGAAAAAAGTGTGAAATAACTCAAAACATGTTTAATATTTTAGATTCTTCAAAATAGCCACCCTTTGCTTTGATTACTGCTTTGCACACTCTTGGCATTCTCTCGATGAGCTTCATGAGGTAGTCACCTGAGATGGTTTTCACTTCACAGGTGTGCCTTGTCAGGGTTCATTTGTGGAATTTCTTGCCTTAATGGGGTTGGGACCATCAGTTGTGTTGTGCACAAGTCAGGTTGATACACAGCTGACAGCCCTATTTGACAACTGTTA
The DNA here is from genome assembly GCA_015106775.1 of Etroplus canarensis. NCBI lineage: Eukaryota > Metazoa > Chordata > Actinopteri > Cichliformes > Cichlidae > Etroplus > Etroplus canarensis. The sequence continues at coordinate 6,095 of VUQH01078437.1, forward strand.
GAATTCATATTATGGCAAGAACCAATCTGCTAAGTAAAGAGAAATGACAGTCCATCATTACTTTAAGAAATGAAGGTCAGGTAGTCTGGAAAATTGCAAAAACTTTGAATGTGTCCCCAAGTGTAGCTGCAAAAACCATCAAGTGCTACGACAAAACTGGCTCAAATGAGGACTGCACCAGGAAAGGAAGACCAAGAGTCACCTCTGCTGCTGAGGATATGTTCATCCGAGTCACCAGCCTCAGGAGTCGCAAATTAACAGCACCTCAGATCAAAGTCCAGTTAAATGCCACACAGGGTTCTAGTAGCAGACACATCTCTACATCAACTGTTCAGAGGACACTGTGCGAATCAGGGCTTTATGGTCAAATAGCTGCTAAAAAAACACTACTGAGGAAAAACAACAAGCAGAAGAGATTTGTTTGGGCCAAGAAACACAAGGAATGGACATTAGACCAGGGGAAATCTGTGCTTTGGTCTGATGAGTCCAAATCTGAGGTCTTTGGTTCCATCCTTGATGCAGAAAAGGTGGACGGATGGTCTCTACATGCATGGTTCCTGTCATGGTTTCCCTTGTCGGCCCCCCCTTCTTAGTCTTCCTCGTCCTCGTTCTCTCCTCTGGTTTCTTGTCTTCCCTCATCCCTAGGAGTCCTCGCCACTGTCTGTCTAGTCCACGTCTTATTTTGGTAGTCTGTCTGGTCCCCGCTGCACTTCCCCTCCTACTGTTCCAGCTGTTCCCTGTTACCTATTGTTCCTGTGATTGGCTGTCTTCGTCTATTTAAGTTCTGTCTTCTTGTCTCCCCCTTGTTGCGGCATTGACTGATCTCCACGCCATGCCACGTTAATGTTTCCACGACCTTGGACCACGCCATGCTATGTTCATGTTTCGACGATCTTGGATTCACGCTTAGGTTTTGTTTTGGTTTTGTCAAGTACCTGAGTTTGGCAATAAAGCCTCTTTTAGTTAAAGTCACGTCTCTGCGGTCTGCATTGTGGGTCCACGCCTTACCACCTGTCACACCATGCAAAACCATGACAGTTCCTACCATGAAGCATGGAGGAGGGGGTGTGATGGTGTGGGGGTGCTTCGCTGGTGACACTGTTAGGGATTTATTCAAAATTGAAGGCACTTTGACCCAGCATGGCTACCACAGTATCCTGCAGCGACATGCCATCCCACATGCCATGGACCATCATTTTGTTTACATCAGGACAATGACCCCAAACACACCTCCAGGCTGTGTAAGGGCTATTTGACCAAGAAGAAGAGTGATGGAGTGCTGCACCAGATGATCTGGCCTTCACAGTCACCTGACCTAAACCCAATCAAGATGGTTTGGGATGAGATGGACTGCAGAGTGAAGGCAAAAAGGCCAACAAGTGCTCAGCATCTCTGGGAACTCCTTCAAGACTGTTGGAAAATCATTTCGTGTGACTACCTCATGAAGCTCATCGAGAGAATGCCAAGAGTGTGCAAAGCAGTAATCAAAGCAAAGGGTGGCTATTTTGAAGAATCTAAAATATTAAACATGTTTTGAGTTATTTCACACTTTTCTTCACTACATAATTCCATATGTATTCATTCATAGTTTTGATGGCTTCAGTGAGAATCTACAATGTAAATAGTCATAAACACACTCCCAGACATTAATTATAGCAGCACAAATCATCACTTACTAGAAAGGGAAGCAATACAGATGGCAGCAGTGGCCCTAAAACAAGATGCTGTCTAGCACAATAACAATCTGCAAATGCCATCGGTGCACACACATTTTATTCATTTAGTCATCAGTGTCCTGACAGTGGTGTTAAGCCTGCTGCCCTTTGTGTATTCTGTTCCCATTCTCTTCCACTTCTCTTCTGTTGCCTTCCTGCCATTATACAATTTTGATAGTTTTGAAAACATTTTTTTTCCTGTTTTTGTTTAGGCCTTATCACTTCAAAAAGATGACATTAAATAGCAAGGTCCAAGGTTCAAGCTCAGTCATTACTGTTTGCCATGGTTAACATATCCAACCTATTATAATTTTTGTTGCAGTTACATTAAAATAACAGCATGTCAAGTGAAGCATCTACATTATATTTGGCAGGGCAGTAATTTGACAAAACAGAGATTTTTCAAAATGAAAGTGTTATGAAATGCACAGAAGGGCAACAACAAAGACAAATTGCCAGAAAGGAGATAAATAGTGAAAGGAAAACCAGAATCAACCATATTCTTTTTCACCAAGACTTTACCATCTGTTATGCTCTGTGGTCTTAATCACTCGCTCTGTAGGGCTGTGGGTAAAAAATATTAACTTTACTAATAAAAAAATGTAGCTATCTTCTTCTCATCTGACATCAACAGACATTCTTATAGTGGCAGGTGAGCCTTATCTAGCCTGCAATACTATACTATAGTTTCCTCTTATTCACAACCACTTAAGTTGTTTCACTTTACTGTAACCCAAATTAAAGTATATGGACCTCAAAAGGGTAACTCCCTGTTTTCATTTGTGCACAATATGTTCACTCACCGCAGTTGGCAAACTAAGAGAAAGAGAGCAAACTTGTTAGCATCATGTTTCAATGTGTAGGGTTCCCTTATAGGATTCTTAGGAGACCTCAGCATCTGAAATAGATATTATGAGAATGCAACGTAAGTGCTCTGCCAATGTTGTCAGTGTTACAGCAAAGCATAACCATGGAAACCAAGGACTTGCTGAAGAATCTCATTGCAGATGGTGAAAGTGGTCCCAGATAGGACATAAACTTTTTTGTTGGAGGTCACATGCTTGTGCCATCCATCACTCTACCTAACTTGTCATTTTAAGGTTCAACGTTGTAACTCTAGGGGTATCTCAGTGTGTCTTAAAATGACATTAAAGGGTTCCTTTTATTTTAGAATATGACAAGAAAGGGTTGCTGACAAGCTGGAAGTATGTTATGTGTTGTTAAGGAAACAGAAACAGACCAGACTGTCTTCATTGATATGCACTATGAACAAGGCTCTGCTGCTATGTCTACAGTTTCCTGTTTCTTCTATAACAGAAAGCTTGCCAAAAGCTACAGAAACAACTACAGCATCCTAGTGAAGATTTAACAGTATATTTGCATCTAAGGCTCAAGAAAACTGTCGCTGCTGAATGAATGCTAACAAAATGAGGGTCAGTGTTTAGACCAGGAAAGGCCTTGCACAAGTTGTCAAAAGAGCTGTGCACCATCTGCTTGTTCATTACTCAGACTGGGCAAAAAGAGAAGTGGATGACCATCGCAGAACAGTAAAATGACCATGTTAATTATTTTCTTTGCATCTCTTGAGGGGAAAAAGAAAATTTGTTGTAACCCAATCTGTGAGTGCACGCACAACCCCAAGTGAGCAGTAAGAGGGGCTGGATTGTGCACATTTTTGGCTTGACAACTATTGGTTATCAAGTTTTGACTTGGAACTTAGATTTGTAAAGCTTGGAGACCATCTAGTTGAGGAGTGGTAGAGAAATGTATACAGAAAGAAACTAAAATCTAAAACTAAAGCAACTTTTATTTAACACTGTAGAGTTAATATAAACACACAACGAAACTGAAATGCATTTTCTCTATAAGGAAACTAAGATTTGAGGACACTTTGAGACTTTGATTAACATTCTTTTATTTTCATTTTAATTCTGTAATTCTTATTCTGTGTCTCTAGTTGCATTGTCTTCCTCTAACTTTTGTTTTGTAGCATATTGTATATCTGAAAAGGATTATGCAACTTTGTATTTTTTGCATTTTTTTTTATCTTTGGTGGCCTCATCAAGATAATTTTTTAGCTTAAAGTGTCAACAAAAACTATTGCTGCAGTTACAAACCTGAAAATCAATTATACTGATGAAAACTACATGGTGACTTGTTCATGTGAAAAGCAAAGCTTACTTCACATCCTGAGCAAAAAAGGCCAAGACCGGATTTACCCATGGTAAGGTGAAGTCAAGGTGAATACTTTAGGAAGAAAATGAAGTAAAGTCATCCACTCTCTGCACACCAACTACTTAATTGGTTCCCAATTCCTCCTTGCCTGTTTGTCCTGACCTCATTTCTCTATATAGGAAAATACATTTGATTAAAGATGGAAGAACATTTAAGATTTTAGAAGCATGACCATGAAACCAAAACAGAAAAATAATTTTAAAAATAAAGTTATTAGAACAATAGTGTCTGAGGTGGAATCTATAAAATGCACCTTTTCAAATTGGTTCTTCAAGAGTGGCAGTGGTACACAAAAAGAAAAAAGCTTGGGCTGCAACCAAAGCAGCGAATTTTGTGTCCCCTGAGACATAGAGAGAAGAAAAGGTTTGACATTAAAGCTGATGGGAAAAAAGAATAACAGACCAGTAGAAAAAGAAGGAAGAACATGGAGGACAAAGGACCACATGCTCTGTCAGCCCAAAGGTAGGAGAATCTTGAGTGGTATAGGGTACATGAGAGTGACAGTGATCATATCATGCAAGGATGAAAGGGTATTTTTTTTAACACATTAGGCCAAAGCATTACTAAATTAACATTTGTAATGTGTTTCCAAAAAATCCTTTTAATTAATATGGTATAACCATTTTGATTACAGAATATGTGCTTGCAGTTCCTAACACTGTCTTCAGTGCTGTGTAGAAATAGTATCAGGTAGTTCTAAATTTTTTCACAAGGAATGAATCAATCTAGCAAAGACAATATATAAGTTAGTTCTGAGGACCTGTATTAGACAGCTGGCTGTGATCCTGAGTTGCATGTATAGCCTCAGTCTGAAGCAAAGAGAGGTACAAGTGTAATGGAAAACATCTCATTTGGTTCCTGTACCAAAGAAGTCAACACCATCAGGGCCTAAAGACTATTGACTGGTTGCCCTCACTTTGCATGTGATAAAGATGCTAGAGAGACTAGTCTTGGCCCACCTGAGACTGGAGGTGAAACTTCTCTTGACCCTCTGTAGTCTGCATATAGACCAAATCTAGGAATGGGTGATGCAATCATTTACGTGCTAGAAAGTTACAGCTGCACTGTGAGGATCACCTTCTTTGATTTCTAAATCCATTTAATAACAAAATCCAGCTGCTGGTACTGAGTGATAAACCACAGGAAATATCAGTACATGTTCACCATCTCATGGATTACTGACTACCTGACAAACAGGCCACAGTATGTGAAACTGGGCAGTGCTCTATCAGATTTGGTGATGCGCAGTACAGGAGCTCCACAAGGGACCATGCTGTCTCCATTCCTGTTCACCTTGTATACCTCACACTTTAAGCATAACTCTGGGTCATGGCACCTACAGAAATACACTGATAATTCTGCAGTGGCTGGACGTGTAAGTGATTGGCAGCAGGAGGACTATGGAGCACTTAAAGATGATTTTGTGGACTGGTGTGAGATAAATCATCTGCTTCTATATGTGAGTAAGACCAGAGTGATGGTGATCAACTTCAGAAGGAAGAGGACAGCTACATGGTCCATATTTATCCTGAGAAAGCATGTTGATGTGATGGAGGAGTACAAGTACCTGGGCATCAGTGTCGACAGTAGGCTGAAATGGAAGACCAGCAGGCTCGATTTCCTGTGGAAGCTGAGATCCTTTGGTGGGCAGCAAAATTTTGGAGCTTTTCTGTCAGTCTGTTGTGGCAAACACTGTTTATAATACTATGGTCCACTGAGGGAATAGAATCAGAGCTGGTGAATAAACTGATCAGGAAGGCTGACTCTGTGATTGGCTGCAAACTGAATACTGCTGTGGTGTAGAGGAGATCGCTGAACAAACTGTTGTACATCACGGATACTCCTGAGCACCACTTCCTCAAGAGGCAGTAGAGTACCTTTCCTAACAGACTGATTCAGCTCTACTGCCAGAAGGAAAGACAGAAGACATAATTCTTACCATGAGTAACCACTCTGTACAATTCCAAGCTTTTTGGTAAAACATTTATATGGTCATTTGAAAATGAAAGTACCCTTTCTGTCAATTCTAATTATACATTTTGGGACATAATAAAATCATATTGGTATACTACAAAGCAAGATCAATGGATTGGCCAATTATGTTGCACTTAAAGCCAAAGTTTTCAGTGTCAGAAACATGGTTCTCTTTTGAGCTGACTAAATCACTGGGGTAACTTATGTGGAGCACATAACCTAGTTAGAAACAGATTATGTTAGGTTATGTTCAATACTAGATAGAAGCACCACATTTTCACTGATTATTGTACTTATAGTATACTCTGAGTGCTTTATTGATTCTCTGTGGTAGGAATAACTTACTAATTTACTAATATCACCAACAGGTGCCCAGCTGTAAAGTTATAGCAGCACACACTATTTTCAGTTCATTTCAATTCATTTTTAATTATATAGTGCCAAATCACAACAAAAGCTGGCTCAAAACACGTTACACTGTAAGGTAAAACCCTACAGTCTTTACCTTACAGAGAAAGCCCCAATAAACATATAATCAAGCACCTGGGGACTGTAGAAAAGAAGAACTTCCTTTTAACAGAAAGAGACCTCTGGCAAAACCAGGCTCAACTTTGACTGGTTGGGATGAGGGGAAAGAGAAGAGAGAAAGGAGAGCAAAGAGAGACGCAGACTATGGCACAAACTCCATGCACTGCAGTGTTGTCAGTTGGTGATACAGAAAATGTATAAATGTTTGTTTGGTCCAAATCTGCTGCTAAGTTGCTTTCACATTAATTACAGTTATTATTATAAAATTGATTCATTACAATTGTAGTTTATTCATCACTGACGATATTCGACCAATAAAATTTTTTTCACGTCTTCCATGTCTCCTTTATTCGGCTGTGAGAGAGAGTCAGAACTGAAGAAACAACTATCCTGTAGTGTTTAAGCATATAACATTTAAAGTTTCAGAGCCCTAATGTGCAACTGTCATGTTAGGAATAAACAGCAGCACAGAGGGCACCCTGGCTGGTAAAACAAGTACATTTACTGGAATTAATATACTTATTTTACCACTTGGTGCACTCTTGATGATGATCAATTCAGCAGTAAAATAAATACTAATGAATTTCCAATATCAACGATTTTCTGCAACATTGCTCTCTTTTCTTATTTGCAGCAACAGTGTTGCATATTATAGTTTAATGTCCTTTATGATCTCTTTCACCCATTTATCTGACACGAATGAGCACGTGGTACTCAATTGATCCATTTTGTGTGAAAAAGAGTCAAATGACTCGTTAAATTACCCTTTTATGTGAGTGTCCGCAGATGCTATGGGGGAAAGACTAGGTTGAGAAAGAAAGTTGATAATAGTTTTGATGATACCTGTTATCTATGACTGGGGTTTCACGTTTTGTCAAACCAGCTCACGCAAAGAATGCCTGGCTATGTTGAACTTGATTCATAGTATACCCCTCAGGTAATAACCAGGTGATGTTTCATTATGTCTTGAAATACTTTATGGACAAAATGAATGAATGAATGAATGAATGTTTTAAGTCAAGCACCTAGGCATGCATTCTATTCTATTCTATTCTATTCTATTCTTTTCTGTTTTTATTTTGTTACTATTTATATTCAGATTCTATAGTATAGTATATAATAGTATATATAATTCTACTTTATCTTGACTTACTTGTTTTGCATTATATGTTCATAATGGCAAATTGAGCTGGCACCAAACAAAACAGATTTCATTGTCATAATAATGCACATTGTTATATGGTACGCGACAATAAAAGAATCTTGAATCTTGAATGCAGTCAGCCTTTACAAACACTGGTGAGAAAATAGTCATTCTAAAGAGCTCACTGAATTTGAGCATTGTATTACAATACAATGTCATTGTTGCAACAAGTTAGTTTGTGAAATTTCTTCACTCCCTAGCATTCCACAATCAACAGTAAGCAGTATTAATGTCAAGTGAAAATGTTTAAGAACCACAGCAACTTAGCCACCAAATGGCAGAACACATAAAGTTACAACAAGGGGTTGCAGAGTGCTGAGGCGCATAGTCAGTATAAGTCATCAGTGCTCTGCTGATTCAGTAATTGTAAGGTTCCACGCTTCCTTTTTTCTATCTGGCAGTCTGAGTCTGGGTTTGGTAGACGCCCGTAGAATGATACCTGCCTGACAGTGCTGTGCCAGCTGTCCAGTTTGATAGAGGAGGGATAATGCTATGGGATTATATTTCTGAGGTTGGCCTCAGCCCCTTAAATTTAGGGAAGGAAAATCTTATTGCTTCAGCTCACCAAGAAATTCTGGACAGTTCTATCCTTCCAGCATTGTGGGAACAGTTTGGGAAATGTCTTTTTCTGTTCCAGCTTGGCTATTCCCCAGTGCCTAAAGCAGGATCCATAATTGCATGGATGGATGAGTTTAGTGTGAAAGAACTTGAGTCCTCACATAGCCCTGATTTTGACTCCTTCAAACACCTTTGGGATGAATTAAAACAGAGATTGTAAGCCAGGTCCACTCATCCAGCATCAGTGTTTAAAAATGGCTTTACAATTGGATGAATGGGTACACTTTCCCACAGACACACTCCAAAATCTTGTAGAAAGCCTTCCCAGAAGAGCTAAAACTGTCATAGCTGCAAAGGAAGAACCAACTCCCTATTAATATCTGTGGATTTAGAATGGGATGTCATAAAAACTCCTGTAGATGGAAGATTTTATGCCAGATACCCTTCCTAACTCAATACTCCCTATTTATCTGAGCTTGGCACTAGCACTAGTAGCACACTGGATTTTGTCTTTTGCCTGCTCCCTTGAGGTTTCACTACAGCAGATGAATCCAAATCAGTACTTTGGTACAGCTTTTACACCAGATGCCCTTCCTGATACAACCATCCCATGGTGGGAGGGACTTGTGTCCCCACCTGGAGTTGAATCAGGGCCCTTTTGCAAGGTAAATATGCAAACCACTACACTTAAGATTGTGTGTCTACATCTAAAATACAGTTTCAGCCACTGATCACCCCTTGTTTGGAACTGATTGCTTTGGAGTTTTGTCTGTTCTGATCTCCTTGGTAATGTGTCTTTCAGATTCATTAGGGAGTTAATATTAGGTCAGTAAGCACTGACTGCTCATCTATGTTTTTTCTTTTTCTTAAATTTAATTTAATACGTTTTCTGTTATTCAGTCAGATATCTCTTATTAACATTATCAAAAGACACATGTGACAAAAAACTGTAATTAAATGACTATTAAAACTCCCAATTCTGTGTAAAAGGACCAGAAACACACCTCCCTTAAATGATATGCTCACCACTGGTTATAGATTATAGTGGGAGTGCAATATTGCAGCTCCATCAGTGTAGCTACTGGGTGAGAGTTCCCTATCATATTTATAAGTCAAGCTTCAGTCAAGCAGAAAAGAATTTGCTCATTAGCCCTCATCATTTGGAGGACTTGGTTATAATGTAAAATGACCACGAACAAACTGAAGGTCTTAAAAAAAAATCCCTTTGCATTGTTGGATGGTGCCAGTCAGAAGCAGAAAAACTGAGAAGCATTGCCTGTCACAACACCACATCTATACATACAGTAATATTAGTACTGAGGACATAAACAACGGAGGAAAAGAAAAGTAAGATATAGGTTTAGATTGCTTTTCACCTTGAACTGCTTATATCACAGTGAATGTAGAAATGTGGTTGGTGTAGTAAATAATAAATTTTATGTTCTGTTATACAGTATGTGATTTTATACACACATTTTATGAAGAGTTTGGACCATTTTATAACATCTATTCCTGGTAAACACAGTTTACTCCTATACTACGTCAAACTGCAAATTACATATACCCACAATACCTCCACCCACTTTGAGATTTTGATTAGGCTGATACTCACTCTCTACATTTTTTTTACTTGCTCTAGTCTTTAAGTAACCAAGGTCACATGAATAAAACTGTGTGCACGCAATAAAATCTTGCCTCATTGAAAGACATGATGAAAAGGTGGTATTGCTGATGATTAAATATAATAACCAAATGAAAACTGGCTCTTGGCTCCACCAGTTCTCTTTGAGGAAAGTCCTCAGTGTAAATTAGTGTACTTATTTACATGTCTAGGTGACCTGGATCAGATATAGCAGGGTGATTCTGCTCACTGAAAAAATATCATGTTAACTATTCTTATCAATAATTTACATTTTTGTGTGATACTGAAAACCAAAGAATAATCTCATAAATTGAGTTTTTCATTAATGACATTTTTATTAAATCAAATGGGGCCTCCACAAACATAAATACAGTATTACTCAAGCAGACTTTTAGAGTTATTAAGGGACAGTCTTGGGGTGTGGAAGAGTTAGTGACTAGCTGCAAAGTGATCTGAAAGTAAGAAACAAATATTTGTTTTAATAGTCTGATAGAGCATGGTTAGTATAGCAACTTAAACAGCTTACTGTAGGATACATCAAATCCAAGCCTTTGGTGTGTTGGGAAAAAGAACGTAGTTAAAATACACTTAAACAAGCATACAGTTATAGCATAAAAGCACAACTATCTGGATAACTTTGTCTTGAATGCATAAAGATTTTATTCGAGGCTTATTTGTTAAAGTTGCCATAATTTACATGCAATATTGTTAAACATTTCTTTTTCCACTGTATTGACTTTATATTTACTTTTCAGTTCTGCAGATGTATATTAAAGTTACATTTTGACCAGACATTCTTGAAGTTTTTGGACCCTAGTGCTTTACTAGGGGATATTTATGGCTGGAATTTTAAGTACAGCTGGGAACTTGAGAATCAGTAGCTTGGTAATGTTTGGATCAATATGTTTGCCTTTTTCAGATGACGCTTTCTTTTGGACTTCATTGGAATTTGTATTAAAGCAGTTTGGAGCTGAGTATGATTATGATGCACTTAGAGAGAATGTCAGATCCTTGAGATTTTTTTTTAAACTAGCTGCAGAGATTTGCTTCCATTCAGCCATAAGAGCATTTGTGAGATCATAAATGTTGGGAAAAAAGCCCTGGCTTGCAACTGGTGTTCAGATTCATCCCAAAGATGTCTTACAGGGTTGTAGTTAGGGCTCTGAAGAGACCAGTTAAGTTCATACTGGACTTTCCTTTGCATACTGAAGTGCTATCATGTCAAGAGAAAATTGCCTTGAAAATTGCCTGCAAACTGTTGAACACGAAATTAATAAATTATTTCTGATCAAATGGGCCACATACTGTAAATCATTCCAGTAAAAGGTATATTTTCCACCACAATCCAAGCAGATGTATTCAGTCCACTTTAGGCAGTTTTAAGATAACCAGGACAAATGTCTGCTATTTAGGGGACAATGTTTGGTTAACACAGGTCTGGATGGGACGGCTTGCTGTGTTGCCTCACCTGTCCTGAGCAACATCTCTAATGAGTTGATGGATGGATGGGTGGATGGATGGATGGATGGATGGATAGATGGATGGATTTATAAGTTAAGTAGTTGAAAGCTGATTGATAGTAGCTTTAATTAATTCTAGTGACCCTAAAAACACTCATCTAAGTACAAATGTATTTTCATATAGATAAAATAGAGTTCCACTATGTGGTCCTGGAAAACAACCATGACAGATTAATAAATATGTCCTATGACAAAAAGGGAGATAATTTGTGCACTACAAAAAGTCAACAACACAAGATTTCCGAGTTTATGACTTTTGAGACCGCATAAATCTCAATACAGCAGCTGCCAGTCTTCATCTATTTCTGCTTCTCGCACTTATGGACTTTCCAGCTATCCTACACAAACAACAACAACACATATAAAACACAAGGACATGTATATTCATTACATTTCTCCAAAGAACATCACATAATCAAGCAATTTCAAGACACTTCCGTATATGACTATAATTTTAGAAAGAAAAAAAATCTTTGACTTGTTTTGTTTCAGTCCTGGACATCTGAGGGGTCAAAACGCTATGATTGTTCAGTGGAGTTGCACATCTATTGAATTAAAGCATTTAATTACCTTTCACAACAGACTTGGACTGATGTGCCATGTTTATGTGCCAGCTCGTCCTTAAATTTTAATGTCAAGTCAGGTATGTAGGAGCCTTTAGAAAAATTTGATGTGCCTGTAGTCATAATTATTGCTTGGATGTTGCGGATGTTGACAGGAATCCGTAGGTGAGGAAGTATTAATCAAGGTAAATGAGAAATGCAACATTGTCATTGTAGTTTATATCTGAAGTTATTTTATAGTGGTATGCCATGGTTCACACAGCTCTCTTTTTTATTGTTTTGTCTTAAACCTCAAACTAAGGAGCATAAAGTCTCAAGAGTGCAAAAGAGATGTCTGCACACATTGTCTTTGCAGTGCCATGTCTTTGGCAAGGGGGCACCCACAGTTTACAAGGCTTGCCTTCAATTTTACTCATCAAACAATGGTTGTGTACACAGCCCATTCAAGGCAGGGAAAATGCAACAGAACGTGACAAGAACATCAAGCATTCGGCCATCTGGGGAGGAAGATTGCCAAATAATCACTCCTTAGTGATCATGGAACAGTTATTCTTGTTCGCGCCTGTCACACCTTAAAAATAGTGGATAAAAGAGAAATATGTGTGAGCATTGATCTTGCCATGTGTTTCTCTGACACTGGTCAGATTCTCCTTTTGTATAACACAACTTGTAATGTTTAATAGGGAGTGGAAAATATTGCCAGCTGAAAGATGTTGTTTTTAAACCCCTCCTCCCATCTGTACATCTATGAAACTTATTTTCCACTTCGTTTTGTTGCCGCTAGGACCATTGTTGTTTGTAACCTTACAAGGGCTCATCATTAAGATTAAAATCTCTAAAAAGTTATTTGAATTCAATTCAGTGACCTTCACCAGGCGAATACAGACCCGTTGTCGAACCCACCCCAAATTCAGGCAATGTGTGAAACAAATGTTGCATTTCTTTATTAATCAGTCCTCAGTGAGCACTATAGAAGAGGTTAAAGTGTTCATTTCTATTTACTTGCTGTATGTAAAAACATTTTTTCTTGAATTTATATCATCAACAAAGTGTAATTGTTTTTATCAAGCATTTATATTATTTTTCACAACCAGTGTTTGAGGAAATTAATAAATGCACAAATGTGCATGAATTCAGAGTGGAACTACATTCTACCAACTGTACAGTATACAGCCAAGCAAACCAATTTCGTCTGACAGTGTTGCCCCAGGCTCTGTTTCACAGTAGACAGATGGAAGGAAACATCACCACAGCATGTAAAATCGCCTTCATCAAACACACAAAGGGCATTTTAACAGTCAGCTACTTCTTAAGAAAGGGAAAGCTTTCCAGAAAGCAGAAATTACATAGTTTATGCATCAGTCTTAAAAAAGAAACATTGGCACACTTATTTCTATTGATATGCTTCAGGTACTTTTGGGCATTTGTAATATGCATGTTTATTTTTGGTAAAAACTGACAGTCAAAAGTGAACAGGTGAAACGTGTTGCATTACAAATTTATCTAGTACCATATTATGGCAAAATGCAGGCGTGTGATGTTACACAAAACAGAGCAGAACATCAAAACACTACGACTGTTTCAATATTTATGTAAACACAAAATCGTGCCAATGTATGTTGTCATTAACTGACACGCTTCCCACCTGTGCTTTATCACACAATGAGCACTTTTAGTTTAAACTATTTATAACATGGAATACAGATCTACTTCTGTGTGGTAAATAGGTAATTTATAAATAATAAATATGCATGGGTGATAAAAGGCTTGCCCTACCCTGAAAAAAGCTAAAAGGTTTTTCTTTTATTATTCTTTTTTTTTTTTTTTTTTTTTTTATTTTTTCCCAAAAATTTTTTTTTTTCC
>VUQH01078451.1:2762-28481 GCA_015106775.1 Etroplus canarensis
GAGACTCCTCAGACCAGGTAATGGCCTTCTAATCTTCTATTGTCCAGTTCTGGAGAGACTGTGCAAATTGTAACCTCAGTTTCTGGTTGTTAGCTGTCAGGAAGGGCATCTGGTGTGGTTTTCTGCTGCTGTGGCCCATTTGCTTCAAGGTTCAGAGATGCTTTTCTGCATACCTTGGTTGTATTATGAGTGTTTATTTGAGTTACTGTTGCCTTCCATCAACTTGAAGTAGTCTGGCCATCTTACTACCTACATGAACAAGTCAGTTTGTCCCAGAGAACTGCCGCTCCCTTTTTTGGACCATTCTCTGTGAACCCTAGAGATGGTTGTATTAAAAAAACAAACACTAAATCAGCAGTTTGTGAAATATTCCAGTTTGTGAGATGCAATTTCCCCCCTGGGATTATTAAAGTATTCTGATTACCAGACCAGCCTGTCTGATACCAACAACCTTGGCACATTCATAATCAATTAAATTACTTTTTCCCCATTCTGATGCTCACTTTGAACTTCAGCAGATCATTTCAACCGTGTCTGCATGCCTAAATGCACTGAGTTGCTGTCATTCGATTGACTGATTAGATATTTGGATTAATGAGCAGTTAAACTGATATGCCTAATCAAGTGGCCAGTGAGTGCATGTCTGGGTTGAGCTAATACTAGCTTCTTGAACTGGATAAGATGTTTAGAAGCTGCATGTAGCAGCAGCTTAATGAAAGGGAAAACTGCTTCTAATGTGTACTACTTTAGATATTGATTAAAATATATTAATAGTTAACATAGTCAGATAAATGTTTGCCAAACGATCTATAATTAGGCACTGCTTAATAGGTGTAAGATAAAATCCTCAGTAACTTAATAACAGGTTGATCACTATCGTTCCTTTGTGATTTTAAGGCCACATGCATTATACTGCGTATGTGATTGTGTAATCATGATTTGATTCCAAAATTCCAGCCCTAATCTGCATTTCAAATGCAGTGCCACATAGGTTTTAAAAAATAATGGGGCTGTATGAAAAATACAGCATCCTTTCCAGTGAAGCAACGACTTATTGGTGAATAATATTGTGGTGTTGCTGCTATATTCCCTGCATCTGAAAGATTTTTACAGTTATTATTGATGCACAGTGCGTGCATGTTTTTAAAATGCATCATCAAAGCGGGAGCAAATGTGAGATTTCACTTACAGAGGAGAGAGAAAAACTAAATGGCCACTGGTCATATGCTACTTATGAAGAGTAAATCTCTCCTTCTCCTTCTCCTTCCCTGTTCTTGCCTGAGGGGACCGTGCTGGCACTCCACCGCTGTCAAACCTCGCCTCACACAGAATCTGAAATGCTTTTCTTTTCTGAATTATGTCTCATCTTCCGCAGTGGGACGGCGTTGGCCCATTTCCAGACTTGGCGGAGCCCCCGAAAGGCATCCAGATGTTGTGGCACCCCACCATCGTCAAGCCCTACCTCACACTGCTGTCTGAGTGCTCCAACCCAGACACCCTGGAGGGAGCAGCTGGGGCTCTGCAGAATCTAGCTGCTGGCAGCTGGAAGGTAAGAATGCAGTACGGTGGCTGAATCATTGAGATACTAAATGTCATCTGCAAGATGCTTTTCAAAATTCCAGTAGGTGCCAGAAAACCCTCTGAAACTAATAATATATCTCAGCGCTCAACAATGAAAAGGCTTAACCACCTCAAATATTCTTCTCATTTTGTGTTGAAGGATCTCAAACGTCATCTACTAGCCTTTTAAAGTTTCCTGAGTGTAACAGTCAGTTTTAGTACACACTCTCTGAAATCAAAAT
This sequence comes from Etroplus canarensis, assembly GCA_015106775.1. NCBI lineage: Eukaryota > Metazoa > Chordata > Actinopteri > Cichliformes > Cichlidae > Etroplus > Etroplus canarensis. The sequence continues at coordinate 4,565 of VUQH01078451.1, forward strand.
CTCATCTTAAGGCTTCAGAAAGACTCCAGTCAAAATAAGTGCATTCTGTAATAAATAAGAGGCTATTTCAAAGCATTAATCCAAACATGGCTGAATGGGTGAGGCATCCATCATCCATCATCCACCCATCTATCTGTCAACAGTTCTAAAGCATTATGATCCCTCTAGATGAATGTACAACCCCAGTTACGCAAAGGTTGGGACACTGTGTAAAATATAAATAAAAAACACAACACAATGGTTTGCAGATCTCATAAACCAATATTTTAGCCACAAAAGAACATAGAAAACATGTCAAAAAAGTGAGGCATTTTACTATTTTATGATGACTAAAAACACTAGCTCACCTTGAATTTGATGGCAGCAACATGTCCCAAAAAAGTTGGGGCTAGGGGTGACAAAAGACTAGAAAAGAAAGTGGTACTAAAGAGAAACAGCTAGAGAAACATGTGGCAACTAATGAAGTTAACTGGCAACAGGCTGGTGATGTGATTGAGTATAAAAAGAGCACCTTAGAGAGGCAGAGTCTCTCAGAAGTAAAGATGAGCAGAGGAACAGCAGTCTGTGAGAAACTGTGTCTACAGGTTGTGGAGCAATTTCAGACTAATGTTCCTCAATATAAAATTGCAAAAAAAAATTGAATCAGGCATCTTATATCATATAAAAGAGTTAGTTGTACGATAAGTTGCAAGGGTCAGTAGATTAAAGGTGTGGTCCAAAACTTTCATCCATGTAGTTTACGAGTTGATGGGAAATGCCAGTGCTTAAAAATAAATCTATTTTGCTGTCTCTGTTCTCCTCTCCCCCTATCCTGCCCAGTGGTCTGTCTATATCCGAGCTGCGGTGCGCAAAGAGAAAGGTCTCCCTATTCTGGTGGAGCTACTGAGGATAGACAATGACCGGGTGGTTTGTGCCGTGGCTACAGCCCTGAGAAACATGGCCCTGGACATCCGGAACAAGGAGCTCATTGGTGAGTAGTTTGTACGGTGCAACCCATCCAAAGAAATCCAAACAGTTTGAAATAAAAGATGGAACCCCTCTTACACTGGAGGAAATTTAGAGCCGAGCTGCTCTCTGACAGTGGGGAAGAACAGTATTTTTAAAGCAGATCAATAGCATTTTTTTTCTGGATACCAGGTGTTTAATCCTGCCTTAATTAAAAATAATTGCTCTGAAGACAAGCGTACTTATCTTGCCTCACTTAGAGAATTACTCACTTTCTTAAATACACATTATGATACTTGTTTCAGCAGACAGGTGAAACTGCTTTAAACAGGTCCAAATGTTTAAAGCAGTAGATTTTTTTATAAAGAGGTGTTAAAGTTTCATTTATGCGGAGGATTATTGCTGCCGAGTTTGTGGATTTTGCGTTTCATTTGAAACCGAAAGCCAAATATCCCTCTATTTATCTATATTTTTGCAGGTATTTTTTTCCTATAAGCAGAGGTTAGTTCTTTGATGGTTTTCCTTTGAGACTGACTGATATCTGTAATAAACTCTGCTTTTCTACTGGTCCCCATAGCAACTACCGCACGTCTCCTTCCACTTACTCTGTCTGATGCTGATCCGTCTCTTTATGTGAACGCGAGCGTCCATGTTCAGGCTCAGTGTTAACTTCTGGACTGTGCCACCACAGGACGTGCAGGTATATTTTGATGGGACATATTGTCTTTCTCTCGGCCATGTTGTCTGATGTGTCTCTGCTGCAGTCCCATCATGTGAGCACATGCTGTGTAGCTGAGTCCACAGAGCAGACATTAATAGCATCTGCGCTGACGGGTTTGCTGTGACCCGGCTGAAGCAGAGTTTCACTTTTCAGCCCGTTTGTATCTTTTGTAATAACAGCATCATCAATAACGTGATAATTTAAAATAAAATCATACTATTTCTAAAAAAAAACACGCGTCGTAATATCGAAAACAACGCCAGCGCGGTCATAATTAGAATCACAGCTAATTGCTTTACTGCTGGACCAGCTTATCTACACACTTTATGGCTGACTAAAGTCAGATTAACTGCCACTAACGGCGTTCAGTTTCCTTGTGCGGCTGCTGCTCCTCTCACACACAGAGGGAGAATCACTTCCCACAAGAAACCAGCTAAGTTGGACTGAGTCACCCACACAGGTGCTGAGAGGCTGCTGAATCACTGGAGACCAGCGAGCTGTGAGGGACTTAATTTAATTAGGATTGGTTGTCTGTGCTGCTGTGCCCTGTGCACTGACTCACAGGTGTTTTTCTAAAGTTTATCGCTGGCCTTGCTGCGTCACTGCAGGTTAATGCTGTTTTTTAGACGTGCCACCTTAGCACTGCACTCAGATCTCCGAAAAGCAGGGTTATTGACGAATCATTAGCGCAAATCAATAGTGCAAAAACTATCGGACGTAGGATTTGGAATTTTGGTAGACCCCCGTGAGATGAGGAACCAATTCGATTTTCAGCTAGTTTGAAAATACAGGCTGGCCACTCAGGTGGCACAGTGAAGTTTCATTGTTCTCGTATATCATGTGCACTAGCAGGATTTTTACTGCAGGAAAACACCTATAACCTGGATGAAAACTTTCAGCGCGTCATGACATGCAACTACACCCTCTCACCCCCATCACCACCGCCACCTGGGGGGGGCGGATGACCCAATCCGAATGAAGGCCAGAGGGCAGAGTGGACAAGATTTACTGACAGCTGTACTCAGGTGCCGTGGGAAATGTAGTCAGTCTGTGCGAGATCATGTGGGCCATGACTCCATCAGTGTCTGACAGCAACCCTGGCAGTCTGTAATTTCCCCTCTTTAGTAGCGAGTTTCAGCTTTCAGAAGATTTATTTTTTACTTAAGATAAGAAGAGAGGAAAAAAATCCATGAAGGGTAGACGTCTTTGCTCATACCACACGCTGCAGCTAGCTAGTAGGACAGATATGGATATTTTAATATTTTTAACTTGCTCATGGCTGTTTCTACATTGCATTCTGTGTTATAGTAGGATTACACTCGAGTTAAATGTGTAAAGCTGGCTTATGACACATGTAAGTGCTCCCTTTTCCGGCTAAGGGGTCACCACAGCAGACGAATCTGCATGTGTGACATGGCACAGACTTCAAACTGGCTGCCTTTCCCGACACAGCCCTCCTTCAGGCTTGGGACCAACACTAGGAGTACGCTGGCTTGCAACCTTCAAGGCTGGGCTCGTGTCTGCTTTGGGTTGCAAACCAGGATTCTTATGAATGTGAGGAAAATATGTGAACTACTGTGTGATGGAAACACCGCAAACAGTGGCTGGCAAGAGGTTGTTTTTTTTTTTGCTTTAATGGACCTACACAAAGAAGACCTAATTGGTGAAGTAATTTTTTTTTTAAACTGTATTATGAAAAGTTCCTAAAAAATTTTTTTAAAAACCCAGGGTTACATGGGTATAAACCCAGCCACCAGGCGCTTTCCGTCGAGCCCCTCCCCCAGGCCTGGCTCCAGGACGGGGCCCTGGTGACCCCATTCCAGAGCGAGGTACACTGAATCCTTTTTTTTTTTTTTTTCGGTCATTGGAATCCATTTGGACCACTCTTAGTCTGACTCTTCACCTAGGACCTGTTTGCCTTGGGAGACCCTACCAGGTGCAGCATAGCTCCTGGGATCAGGAGAGCTCGCAAACCCCCCAGAGAAGAGCCGCTGCTCCTCCACATCCAAAGGAGCCAGTTGAGGTGGTTTGGGCATCTGATCAGGATAACTCCTGGGCGCCTTTCACTTGAGATGTTTCAAGCACGTCCCTCTGGGAGGAGACCCAGGACACGCTGGAGACACTGTCTCCCAGCTGGCCTAGGAATGCCTTGGTGTCCCCCCCTGAGGAGTTGGAGGAGGTGGCTGGGGAGAGGAGAGTCTGGGCTTCTCTGCCTGAACTACTGCCCCCACAACCTGGACCCTCAGATAAGCGGTAGATGATGGATGGATGGATGGATGGATAAAAAAACCCAAAAGTAGTGTGTGCATATGTTTTCCCCCTCCCAAAGTCAGTACTTTGTAGAGCCACTTTACAGCTGCAAGTCTCTTAGGGTACGTCTCTAAGAACTTGGCAGATCCAGCAACTGGGATTTTTGTCCATTCTTCAAAGCAAAACTGCTCCTTCAAGTTGGATTAAAATGTCTGTCCCAGTCCCAAGTCCCTGCAAAACTGAAACAGGTTTTCCTCATAAATTTCCCTGTATTTAGAATCATCCTTCATTCCTTTAATTCTGACCAGTTTTCCAGTCCCTGCCCATGGAAAACATCCCCACAGCATGACACTGCCTCCACCATGCTTCACTGTGGGGATGGCATTCTTGGTATGAAGAGAAGTGTTGGGATGGTGCCAGACATAATGTTTTCCTTAATGGCCAAAAAATTGAATTTTAGTCTCATCTGACCAGAGCACCTCTTTCCATGTGTTTGGCGAGTCTCCCACATGCCTTTTGGACAACTCTAAATGTGCTTTTTTATTTTTTTCTATAAGCAATAACTTTTTTCCTGCTACTCTGCTGCCCAGCTCTGTGAGGTGTATGGCTTACAGTGGTCCTATGGACAGATACACCAGTATTCACTGTGGAGCTTTCCAGCTCCTCCAGGGTTACTTTTGGTCACTTTATTGCCTCTCTGATTAATGCCCTCCTTGTTTGGTCTGTGAGTTTTGATGGGCAGCCCTCTCTAGGCAGGCTTGTTGTGGCACCATATTCTTTCTATTTTGTAATGGTGAATTTAATGGTGCTCTGTGCGGTTTTCAAAGTTTTGATATTTATTTTATAACCCAAGCCTGACTTGTGCTCCTCCACAACATTGTCCTTGACCTGTCTGAAGAGCTCCTTGATCTCCTTGATCTCCTTGGTGTTTGCTTGCTTGGTGGTGCCTCTTGATTAGCGGTGGACTCTGTAGCCTTTCAGAACAGGTGAATATATATTTAGATAAGGTGACAGTTAGACTGCATACTAGTGGACCTTATTTAACTAATTATGTGAGGAAATTGGTAGCATCAGGTCTTATTTAGGGGCTTCATGGCAAAAGGGGTGAATGCATATGTACATACTATTTTTTGTTTTTTTATTTATTAGATATTTTCCAAATATATATTTTTTTATTTCACTGAAGCAGTTTGGACTATAGGTCCATTACATAACATCTAAAAAAAAAAAAACATTGAAATTACTGGTCGTAACGTAAAAGCATAGGAAAAATGGGGGGAAACTTTTGCAAGCCACTGTAGATGTGCTACTGGGTGAAAACTGTGGAATGTGGTCATTTAAACTCTCTTTGCTGTAGACTGTCTGGGATTTTAAATATTTTTTCTACATATATTTGATAAGTAATGGTATTTAGCTTTGACTAATAAATTGTGCATGTATTTATCCTTTACTTGATGTTTTAATCAACTTAAAAATTACTACAGCTATTCCTTGCCCCATGTTAAAATGCAGAATAAATATTGATAGTATTTTTCCCCATAGTTTAAGTCCTAGATACAGTTTCTCCTACTGTTCATCAATGTACTGTAATGTCTGTTAGAGAGATTTCAGGTTTTCACATCACACTTGTGCAATTTACAAACTGGACCAGGTGCTTGTTGCACCAAATAGTCTTTACTAAACTGCTTTATTAAGACCGGTTTTTAGAATGGACTTTACACTGGTTGCAAAAACTAAACTTAATCTTAACTGAGCCCAAACTTAGCACTGCAACTTCATGTGAATGCGTTCATAAGTATGGCTGTTTCCTAGGTGGATAAGCTGTCTTGCTAAATCGTCATTTCTCATTTGCGGCAACTATGTAGGATCAAAGCAGAGGAAAAGGCAGTTTCACTGACAATGAAGGAAGAAAGTTAATAGAGCAAATAGTCAACACAAAAACTGTGATTGCTAAGTAGTCTAACTCGATAACAAATGAACAAAATCTGATCTGGGCATCCTTGGCTCAGAAATTTATGCAAGGAAAAAGTGGAAAAATCACCTGAGCGAGGCAAAGAAAGCAGTTTCTTTCAAGAAATGTCAGTGTAGTACAGAGCAAATGAATTGCTGAATTGGTCAACATGGACCAACTGCTGGGTTTTCTCCAACAGGAACTGTAAGTCCAGAGACAGTGCTTATCTAAATCCTCTCAGTCAGTTTTCTGTCCCTTTTATTTAAAAGTCTGCTCTTTATAAAGGTGACACATAACATTGGTATGAATTTGTGACATTGCTACAAGCTGGACCAACAAAAGCTATTATTTTTAAATATATTTACACCTGCTTGTGATTAAAGTGTACGAGGAGACTGGTTGTAGCAAGGAGAAGGCTTGAGCCTGGATGGCAGTAACTAGTAACCTGTTAGGACAGACTCAAAAGGCTAAGTTAAGACCAACTTGAGACTTAGTGTAAGTCCTGTCTTAAAGTATCGATCCATCTACCCATCCATCCGTACACACATACATACGGGGGGTCCAGGTTGCAGGGGCAGAATTTCAAGCAGAGAAGCCCAGAATCTCCTTTCCCCATCCAAAGCTACTTTGAGGCATCAAATGTGATCAATCTGACTGATAAACATGGATTGGTCATGTTTTAGTAAAACTTGCACACAATGGTAACCTCGCAGATCTTCACCTATAGTGTGCTCAAGGTCAGTGTCGAGATCATATTTGTTGTTTTACGGGCATTTACCTCATCCGACCAAATGACTTAAAGGCAGCATGTCAGTCTCACCATCTGTCCGTCCACTCATCTGTCCATTCACATGAAGCTCTACTCACTGAGTATTGCTCAGAATTCAATCAAACTTGCTCACAATAATCATCTAATGGGTCTTCACCCAAATTGTACTCAATGTCTATTTGGTGTTTTAAGGACATGTTTCCATTTTCGCAATAATCACTACTCCTAAGTGTATTGGTCTGGATTGTAATGTTCATAAAATGAGTGTTAGCATGTGCCTGTGTGCCATCTATATATAAACATCATCATTAGGTTCATTCATGGCAAAATAATGTCTTGAGCTAGGCTATGGATGAGCTTGGGCTGCGGTGTAGACATACTGTAGTGTCAGGTCCTGGTGGGCGATAATAGAGCAATGACCTGATTTGTTGATGCGGTCAGTACAACTTCCCATTTTTAGGAGTGGAAATCTTGAAGGTCAGCGTTCTCCTGTTGCTTTATTATATTCGCCATCCTGTCATCCTGGCAAATTTTCAATACCTCTCCTCTTTTAGATGGTAAACTACTGCCAATAGCACTCTGATAGCTTGAAATATCGCTTCACCACACATGGTGCATACTGTACCACTTGTATCCCGTTCAGTGGTGATTACACATTAGAAAGAGATAGTTGGGGGCTTCTTTTCAATATTATGCTGACATTAGTAATACGATCAGTGTTCAGACATGCTGATGCATTCACATATTTTCATGCTTTTTATGACTGTGGTTAATACTGACCATGTACTCATAATACTCCTAAACTCAAACATTTTCATTTGGTGGTGAACCAGATTCATTTATCCTGGACATCATGGTTTGTGAGCCTCCTTGACTGCCTTTCTTTCTATACATCACATATTACAATAACCAATGTAGGAGATGCTGGAGCTTATCCCACTTGGCAGCGGGCTAACACAAGAAGACGGACAACCATTCATGCTCACATTCATGCCTACGGCCGGAATTAACAATGAACCTAGCATGCATGTTGGTGGACTGTACCAGAGAACCCATACATACACAGGGAGAACATGCAACCTCCACACATTGCTTAACCTCCTTCCTATATTGCTCACCTCACCCTCCCCACTCTCCCCATCTCTCTCGCCCACTACCAGGTAAATATGCCATGAGGGACCTGGTGCACCGTTTGCCCGGAGGCAGCAACAACAACAACAGCAGCGGTGGGGGAGGCGGAGGAGGTGGCGCCAACAGTAGCGGCGGGCTGGTGGGGAAGACCATGTCGGACGACACCATCACGGCTATCTGCTGCGCGCTGCACGAGGTCATCACCAAGAACATGGAGAACACCAAAGCCCTGAGGGACGCCGGCGGCATCGAGAAGCTCATCGGCATCGCCCGCAGCAAGGGAGACAAGTAAGCCGAATGGGAAGACGGAGTCAGGTTGAAGAGGGGGCAAACAAAGAGGATGGGGAGGTGACGGTAGAAGCAGGTAGCACCAACAATTTGTACAGTCTTACAGATGGTGCTAACATTTTAAACAGCAGTCCAAGATGGGGAATATAGATAAATTCATCTGAATAAGAGAGGGGCAGGACTACAGATGTGTACTGGTATGAAGGGGCTCTGGGGTGAGACAGGAGTGGAGGTTTACTGAGGCTGTGTGCTTGTTTTTCTTCATGCTGTGAGTCACCAGTCAAAGCAGTCAACAGAAAATATGATTCAGCCGAAGTTTGGCCAGTCGGTACCCCGTGTGCTCCCTGCACAGTCTGTTTACCTGCACACCTACATTGTTTTTATTGGACAACCAGTGAAGAGAGAGGAACCAAGCAAGGGTTATCATTTTAACTTGCTAGAAATAATATATTACAGTTCACAGCTTGCAGTGCTTCCAGGTCACATTGTGGTAACTAAATTGATATTACGTGAGGTTTTATCTATATTGTGTACCATTACATCAATGTACACTGAAGTATAAATGAATTAATTCTCACTTTAATGTAATTAAATCTGTGATGTAAAGGGAACACCTTAGAAACCAAAGCTACGACAATGGAACTTCCTCATAGTTAGAAACTCTGATAGCAGCTTGTGACACTTGCCAAGGTTGTTGGTTTTAGCAGCAGCTTAGTTTGTAGTGTAGTGGTTTACACATTATCATTACAAGTGGAAAGTCCCTGGGAAAACACAAGCCCCCTCTCACCATGGAGGGTTGTGTCAGAAAGGGCATCCGGCGTAAACAACTGCCAAATTACAAATGTAGATTAATCAGTTGTTGCGACCCCTTGGTGGAGAATACAAGGAAGCAACCGAAGGTACATTTGGTTGGTACCTTATTTGATTATTTGATCATTTGATACTGCTCCTGGCGACTGATTAACTTATAGAAACAGGAGGAAAAACATCAGACTAGCTGATGACTCTAAAAGTTAGAAAACACTTGGGGAAACAGTCAAACAGTCAAAACAAAACAGAACTAAACAGCTGAGGCAAAGAATTCTGCATATTAAACAGCAAGTTTAAGCCATTAAAAAAAAGCACACAGTATTTTAAATGTTGCAGCTCATAAAAATTCCCTGATATTTATGTTATGATTAGATTTTGCTACTGCCTTATTTAATTGTGAGGAATAACTCTAGTATATATACACACAATTAAACACACACATACACACACATACATACATACATATAAAATAAAACGTATATATATTGCCCTGTGGGCAGTCTTTTTGTCCTTCAAGCTCAGGTCCTCTACCAGAGGCCTGGGAGCCTGAGGGTTCTGCGCAGTATGTTAGCTGTTCCTAGGACTGCGCTCTTCTGGACAGAGATCTCAGATGTCATTCCTGGAATCTGCTGGAGCCACTCTCCCACTTTGGGGGTCACTGCCCTAAGTGTTCAGATTACCAGGGGGATCACTGTTGCCTTCACCTTCCACATCTTTTCTAGTTCTTCTCTCAGCCCTTGGTATTTCTCAAGCTTCTTGTGTTCTTTCTTTCTGATGTTGCGACATCTATCACTACGGCCTTCTTCTTCTGCTTCTCCACCACTACTATGTCCAGTTGGTTAGCCATCACACACACACACGTATATATACCTTCAGAAGATTAATCAGCATTGGTAATTTGGTTTTACACTAGATGCCCTCTTCATGATGAGAGGGGCTTGTGTATTCCCAGGGACCTTCCACTACACCATCAAATAACCCTCCATGGTAAGAGGGGCTTGTGTCCCCACCTGGAATCGAACCAGGGACCACTTGTGAGGCAAATGTGTAAACCACTACACTACGTGGGACACCTCTAATAACTCTATAATAATGAAATGTACCTTTGGCTGCTCCATTGTATTCTCCACCAGGGGGTCACACAGCAGATTACTCCACATTGGTAAATTGGCAGAGGTTTTACACTGGATGCCCTTTCTAACACAACCATGGTGAGAGGGACTTGTGTTCCACCTGGAATCGAACCAAGGACTTTTCGCTTGTAAGGCGAATATGCAAACCACTATGCTACAGAGGACACCTCTAATAACTCAATAATATAATCACAAATAAAAGCTTGAGAATTTAACATTAGCCACCTAAGTGTAACCTGCCTTAACTTTAACTAGCTTGAAATTTATTGTTAATTTGTAGCCCAGATATGTTGAACTTGCAACATTTGAATATATTTTGACATAAATTATAAAAATCTATTCCATTCCTGCCATGTGTTCTTTGTGTTTTGCACCTGAAGTGCAAAACTAAAGAGCACAAATAGGGTTTTTATTTCTATATCCTAACACTCGTTTCCTCCTATGCTCAAAGAATGATAACAGGCTAAAGCTAATTAGTTCTGAGCTCATCATTAGACCCACTGTCAGATAAAACGGCAGGTACCGAGTTAATTTTCTTGTTCCTCAAAGATCGTCTTTTGCACGTTCCCTGCTTTGCATCACTGAAATTACACAGCGCTCAATCTGAGAATCCGAAGCAACATTTCCAAAATGTCTTCAAGAAATAAAGTTTAATTTCCAAGGTACTGATAATGCCATATGAGCCAATTAAACCTGCAGTCATTAGTCAGTCGAAGGAAACAGAATGAAATATTGGCCAATAAATCAATCTGGAAAACAATTATGCAATTTGGCCTCTGAACAATTTAAGTGGCACCTGTGAGGAGATGAAGAGGATGTTTTCTTTGAAGGCTGCCTGAGTTGACTGGTTCGGAGTCTCCACTTTGTGCCTTTTTCTTTGTTGATCTGCACTGTGATGTTTTATAGAACAAGCGTCTACCCAGCAGAGGACAGTTGAGCTTTACACCGTGTGTCTGTCTGTTTTCCTCTCTGCTGAATTCCCAGACATAGTCCTAAAGTGGTGAAAGCAGCATCCCAAGTCCTCAACAGCATGTGGCAGTACAGAGACCTGCGCAGCCTCTACAAAAAGGTAAAGCCTCTGTACTCCGGGTACATAAAACTGTGCAACTACAAATAACGCCATTTCAAGGCAGTATAATGCTGTTTCATCTGGTCTTATCTACATTTTCCCCTTTGGTCTGTTCTCTCCTTCAGGATGGCTATTCTCAATACCATTTTGTTGGCTCCTCCTCCACGATAGAAAGAGACAGACAGCGACCTTATTCCTCCTCTCGTACTCCCTCCATCTCTCCTGTACGGACCTCGCCCAACAATCGATCAGGTGAGCCTACACATCCCCCTCCTCCTGTCTTCCCATTTGTCATCCATCACTCTTTCCACCAGTAGAGTCCAGTCCAATAAGCAGAGCTCCTATATAGCTCAAGTGTGCTTCAACCTTCACACTACAGTGACTACTAGCAAATAACTCTGCTGTCAAGGAAAATCCCAGCGCTGAAAAGTTTTCTGCCCTTGTATTGTTTAAGTTGAAGTTTGACTAATAACAACAGCGTCTCCAAGGCCTCGGTCTGTCCAGACTGATGATAGTATTAGTGGTCTTAGAATATTTCACTTCTAGGCTGGGATTAACACTAATCTATTCATACTGATCACTAAATAAAGAACTTCTGCTTCTGTTTTTCAAACAGACACAATCTCGATCCATGCAGTTCTTAAATTGACAATAAAATGGCAGGGCCTATTTGTGAGATAGTCTAGCTCAAGGGTGGTAGGCTCAAGGAAGGTGGTAGGTAGGCAGACTCAGCAGACATTTTGTGTCCCAGAGGTGAGAAATTTAGTCACAGTGCTCTTCATGACATGCCAACTTAAACAAAAGTAACTCTTAATAAGAAAAAACAAAAGGCACACATTCACAGCACCACAGCCTCACCTCTTCTTTTTCCCCAAAGCAACCTCTAACTAGTTAGATATAGGGCAGTCAGTTATCCTCCCTCTTAGGTCAGTTATTACCAAAAAAGTGGGCAATTAGTAAAAACTCAATCAGACATGAAATGTTTAAAATACATTTACTGTTCAACACTAGCTCATCTACAAAACTGATTAACTCCCAATATAGACAAATTGATTTAACAGATACTCTAACCCACAAAACAAAAAATAGAAAACATTTATAGAAGAGAAAACCCCTCCACTTGGATCAACCCAGTGATGTCAGACATGGTATTACCAACACCACAAAAGTCAGGAAATGCTGGGTGGGCTCTTCCCAAACATCAGGCCTGCGTGGAGACTTGAACAAAAGGAACAATTAATGGTAAATATAAACAATAGATATTTGAACCTGTGACATAACAAAGAAACTGAGACTAATTTCTAATGTGTTTGCTTCAACCCGCTCCTTGCTTAGATGTAAACTGTAACATACTGCTGACACAAACAAACCTGGGATAGTGAGTGAAGCAATGTTACTTTAGCAATCGGCAAATTACAGCAAATAAACACATGTTCAAAATCATATAGTGTGTCAGAAAACACAGACGAGACAAGTGGTGAGTACAGAAATGACTCACTCACTTTGTCACACTAATATCGTGGTTACGTTTACGTAATGATGGTAGAAATGGAACGTTCGAGAGATCGAAACATTTGGAACAATTCTTTCGGAAAAAGGTTCTATCTTTTGGAACACTCGAAACATCTCACCACAGTGACATCTGGTGGCCAAATAAATGTATGATTTTAAATTTTTACACTCAAACAGTAGAATGTTTTCTTCTGTCTTGTGACTTTCTGTGTTGGCTTATAGTACTATTTGTATAGAAGAATATTTAATTAATATCTGTAGAGGTGCTTTTATATGAATGAATGATTTCTTTATTCAGAACATAACATTAAATAACACAAAAAACAAAACATGAAATTTACAAAAAGCCATCATAATAATATGGCAAATAAACGATGTCTATCAAAATATCTTACTTTGAATTCACACACAAGAACCTTCACCATAACTTTTTTGCGACGTAATGAACAGTCATGTGACATCCTCCTCTTGATACAGACCTCAGAACAATGTCTCGAATCAAAAGTTTAGGTTTCAGTATGTACTGAAACACTGTTTGGATTTTTTCATAGGGGATCATCTGATTGTTGGAGTTTTCTCTCTAATACTGTAGGGTCTTTACCTTATAGTGTAAAGTGCCTTGAGGCAACTTTTGTTGTAAATTGGCACTATATAAATAGAATTGAATGGAAATGAACTGAATCTATACTGAGAGGAATCTCCTCAGAAACGGAACACCTGCTTGTACACTTTTAGCAAGAAATGATAATGAAGTGATAAATGTATCACAGTTCTCTTAATAACATGCATTTGTAACCTCTCGCTGTGCATGTTTAACTTTGTGCTGCTGTAGCTTTCACATTAATGTGACAGCAATTACGTGGGTGGTAGAATTGCTGGAGATGCACTGATATTTGAGATACGCGAGCGGTAAATAAGGATGGAAGCCTATTTGCTGTTTCCATAGATTGTCTGGGGCAGCTGTCAGAGTGTCCCTGCATGAGATATTGAACCCCAAATCCACAAATCCAACCCATCCATCTGCACGTAAGTGTGATGGAAAGAGCTTGAAGTGCACAGAATAAAGCACTGTGGGAGTGTGTGAACAGGGCTTGAGGTAAGAGTGCTCAGTAACAGTAAAATAGTGCCAAACAAAAAGCAGTCCATGTGCCATTTAAATCAAAGGTGGAGCTAGCACCTGTGATGTCACCCATTGGTATTGATTTCGCAGTGTGTTTGGGCACCACAACTGCTAAGTTGTTAGTTAATGCAAGCAAATTTGGCTACTGTAGTAATGAAACGCACAGGCAAAGGAAGTATTGGAGCACCTACACATTGCACCTTTGCACCTACAGGAGCTTATGACATCCTATTCTAAATCCATAGGCATTAATATAGAGTTAGTCCCACACTTTGCAACTATAACAGCTTCCATTCTTCTAGGAAGGCTTTCTACAAGATTGTAAAGGGTGTCTGTGAGAATTTTTGCCCATTCATCCAGGAGTGACACTGATAATGGATGAAAGAGCCTGGTGTTATGGTCTGTGGGTTTTGTCATCATGGGACTGAGATGTTTGGCTTTCCTCTTTTCTCTTCATGTACATAGGTTCTTGTTTCTTGTAGTTCTCGTTCTGTTGTTCTATTTTTATGTTTTCTGCACATGTTATCCTTGAGTTCTTGCATTTATGTTCAGTTTCTGTTTACTGTTGCGAGTCCGGGTTTTGTCTTCACAGTTCCGCTTAGTTTTAGTTTCCAAGCACCGTCTATTGTTTCCTCAGTTTAAGTTTAAGCCTCAGCTACAGCCCCGGCCTATGTTTGGTTTATTAGTCCTCTTTATGTCTTCCTCATACTCCCCTGTGTTCTGTCTCCTTGTTCCTCATACACCTAGGTTCTTGTTTCATGTAGTTTTGTGTTTTCTTTACATAGTGAGTCTGAGTCCCTGTATTTCTGGTCTTTGTGCAGTTTTAGTTTTATCTTCTTTATCCTGAGTTTTTGTAGTCTATTTTTGTATGTTGTTTATGGTTTCAGGATTTCTTAGTTCTCAGTACAGTTTATTATACTCTGTTAATATTCCAGCCTCAGTTCCCTTTTCGTCATTCTAGCCTCCATTTGTGTCTTTTGTTAGCCCCTCCCCAGTGTTGTCCTGCTGCGTGATTGGTCTTCTGTCAAGTTCAGTCTTGTCAGCGTTCTCAGTTATGTCTCTCATTTCTTGTTTTACTTTGGTAACCAGTTATGTCCTGTGCTTCGTATCTAGTTTTGCATCCTGCTCTGATTGTTCCTACCTGTGCTCCTCTCCCTCCTGCTGCTCGTTTGTCATTAGTCTGAGGGTATAAATAGTCCTGCCGTTCTTCAGTTCCTTGTCACGTTGTAAGTTTAGTCAGATGTTGGTCTCCTCCCTGTTAGTGTTTTCCTGGCTCCCATGCTGTTTGTATTCCATGGACGTTCAATTCAAATTTATTTATATAGCGCCAATTCACAGCAAACGTCGCCTCAAAGCGCTTTACACTGTAAGGTAAAGCCACCACAGTATCAGAGAGAAAACCCCAACAATCAGACCATCCCCTATGAACGAGCACTTGGTGAATGTGGGAAGGAAGAACTCCCTTTTAACAGGAAGAGACCCTCTGACAGAACCAGGCTCAGGGAGGGGCAGCCATATGCCTTGACCAGCTGGGGGTGAGGGGAGAGAGAAGAAAGGAGAGCAAAGAGAGACACAGAGAGAGACAGACTATAGGAAAGATTTTCTTGCTTAAAAAAAGCCTGTTTTGAGTTCACCTCATCGTGCTACCTGGAGTCATGCGTTTGGGTCCTCTGAACATTGGCATGCTAATGCATGACACCTAGCTCGCAATCTCTGTTCTTAGCTGCTCAGCCATGGAAACTTGTGAAGCCCCGAAGCTCAGTTTTTGTGCTGATGTTAATGCCAGAGTAGTTCTGGAGTCAGCAGAGCTTTGGCAACTTTTACGCGCTGTGCGCCTCAGCACTCGGCATCCCCGATCTCTAACGTTACGTGGTCTGCCACTTCATGGCTGAGTTGCTGTGGTTCCTAAATGCTTCCACTGTGGAATAATACTGCTTAGGGTTTACTGTGGAATATCTAGAAGGCAAGAAATTTTACAAACTTACCACACTTGAATTTAGTGAACTCTCTGGAACGACCCATTTGTTCACAAATGTTTGTAAAGACAGACCTCACAGCTAGGTGGTTGATTTCATACACCTGTGGCAATGAGACTGAATGAAACACCTGAATTCAGTCAAGAGGCGTGGCCTACTATTTTTGTCCAATTTTATTTTCCAAAACCCAAGCTGAGGTTTTTTTGGACAGGCTGTTAGTAAAATTAACCCCACAGCAAGCCATTATATTTAGCTCATAATTGTAATAAAAATTCTCTAAAAGGCTCCCTCCCTGCAAACACTTGTTGAGAGTGCCTATCCAGTGGCTCCAATTAGTGAAAGTGAAGCCAAGCAGACAGCTAATGGCTACACCTGCCTATGTTGGCAGCCATCTGTCAAAGTGGCCACATGCTTAATAATGTTACAAATTTAAGCCTCAGTATGATTTAAACAGATGAGTTGTAATAAATTACACCCCATATAGTTTTCAAGGTTTAAATTAGCTGTAAACTATAAAGCAATTTTTCATACCGGGCTGTCACCGTGCATTTCTGTTGTGTAGTTAGGGATTTTAACATGGTAGTCTATGGGGATTGGAGTCAGCCTCAAGTGGTGATTCATGGAACTGCAGGTCACTGCAGTCCCCTTTACAACGATAAGCAAGAATCGTTCATCACCATAGACAATATGCAAAGCGCTCAATGTCATTTACACCTTAAATTCCTGCCTTTCCAAAAAGTAAAATAATTTTCATTTCATTAAGACCATTTTAATCATTTGTTTCAATTATCAACTATTGTGTTAATGTCGATTTTATTTAGTCCACTGTCACTGGCCATAGTGGACCTTTTAAACTTACTAACATTTCTTGGACACAAGCTGAAAATGTACATACTTGAGTAGGCCCTTTCACCACCAACAGTAACATGTCCTGAAGTGGGTCTTTATTTGTCCACCTCTACACCGTGCACAACATATGATAGATGATTCAGATGTTGTAAAACTGGATCTAATTGTTCTGCAGGTGAATAACAGATGTGGGCAGACAGTGGCCTATACAATCTCAATACTATATGATATAAGATACAATATAAGAGGGTTTTAAAAAAAAAATACTATTTTGCCTAGTTTAAAAGTAGATATTTGTCTTTGAAAGGAAAGCATCTGTTGTACTGGGCACACACAGGGCAGTGATTCAAAACCACCTTATTGCTGTTTTATGTAAAACTGTGAAAGCAGTCTGCAGGAAATGCACAGTTAGTGGGTTTGCATTGCCCCCAGGTCTATCGTGGGCACACGCTTTACCCACAGCCAGGGACAAAAACATTTTAAATGAAATACGAGGAGATAGTCTAGCATTTATTGAGCTTAAACAAAGGCTCAGGCTGACCAATACAGGCTTCTTGGAGCAGAAATGAACATCTTTAAGAAGTTTGTTATGCTGTGGTGTGTGTGATTTATTTCAGTGCCAACATTTCATTGGCAATCAATCCTGAAGGTGTGACAAGATTTCACAAAAAGCCCAAAGTGTGAACCTGCTTGTGAAGGAAAAGTCCGTGAGGTTGGAGTGGGACCGAGACTGTCAAACTTCATGGAAATCCATCCTCTTTAAGATATAGAACATAGTCATATTGTCATTCTTAGGGCTGAGCACAGCTGCCGACTGCGAGCTAATGCATTATTCAGACCAATCTGAAATTACTTTATGTGAGAGCGTTTGAACAGGTTTCATGTAGTTGCCGCCTACATTTTAAAAACAATAACCTGGACTCGATTTATGAGCCTGTCAACTGAAAATCTGGCAAAATGTAATTTGATATTAAATTTTCTTTCTCATGTGCAGACAGTCACAGATGGTCCACCAAGCCTTTCGTTTATTTTCACTCTTTTTTTTTTTACACATACTAAGGAAAGACACTATATGACAAAAGTATTAGGCCACAGCTCTTAATAATTTCTTTCAGGTGTTCATTCACTCCCGTTGCCACAGGTGTAAAAAACACCTTAGCCATGCAGTCTGCTTTTGCAAACATTTGTGAAAGAGTGGGTCATTCTAAAGAGCTTACTGAACTCCAGCGTGGTACTGTAATAGGACATCACAGTTGCACCTTCACTTTGCAACAGTTGATGGTGGAATATCTAGCTGCATCTCTTCCCTCCTAGATATTCCACCATCAACTGTAAGTGGTATTATTGCATAGTGAGTTGGACAGTGTACTGTATAGTACACAAAAGTTGTTCTGCTGACTCAATAACTGTGGAGTTCCAGGAACTTAACCTACCTCCAGCTGTGGCTCAGAAGAAAGAGTGGGTTGTCTTCCAACATGAAGGTTGGCGGTTTGATCCCTGGCTTCTCCAGTCTACAAGTGTCCTTGGGCAAGATACTGAACTCCAAATTGCTCCCGATGCGTCCATCGTGTGTGAATGATAGTTAAATGTGCTTAAATGCATAGAATAAAGCACTGTATGTATGTGTGGGTGAATGGCTGTAGTAAAAAGCGCTTTGAGTGCTCAGTTAGAGTAGAAAATAGTTATACAAGTACCAGTCCATTTACCATTAACATCAGCACAAAAACTGTACGCTGGGAGCTTCATGGCATGGGTCTCCATGGCTGAGCAGCGAGTCTTACATCAAGGAGCACAATGCCAAGCGAGTGGTGAAAAGCACGCCACCACTGGACTCTGGAGCAGTGGAAACTTATTCTGTGGAGTGATAAGTCATGCTTCCCTATCTGGCGGTTTGATGGATGAGTCTGGGTTTTGTGAATGTCAGAAGAATGTTACCTGACTGAGTGCATTGTGCCAACTGTACAGTAAAGTTTGGTGGAGAGGGGATAATGCTGTGGGGCTGATTTTCCAGGGCTGGCCTGGGCTCCTTAGTTCTGATGAAGGGAACTCTTAATCTTGGTCAATGTTATTGTTTCCAACTCTTTGGGAACATTTTGGGAAGGCCCTGTTCTTTTCTAGAATACCTGTGACCCTCAAGGCAAAGCCCAAGAAGGCATGGTTGGATGACTTTGGTATGGAATAACTTGACTGACCTGCACAGAACCCTGACCTCAACCCCACTGAAAACCATTGGGGTGAACTGGAACAGAGATTGTGATCCAGGCCTTCTCAGACCTCACACATGCTCTCCAATGGAAATGGGCAAAAATTCCCACAGACACACTTCAAAATCTTGTAGAAAGCCTTCCCAGAAGAGTGGAAGCTGTTACAGCTGCTAAGGGGGACAAACTCCAGATTAATGCCTATGGATTTAGAATAGGATGTCATAAATGTTCTCATAGATGTAATCTGTAGGTGGCCTAATACTTTTGACCATATATTATAGTTTCTTTGTGTATAAAGCCTTAAGATGAACTGCATTTTATCAGCAGACACTGATTGGTTGTTTAGATGCAGCTATCACAATAGATTTGTCATAGCAGCAGAGCAATAATGAGCATGTGGATCTGTGCTAACTGTGTTAAACAGAAAGAAAGGCAAAGAGACAGCCAGGCTGCATCATAATAAGCAGCTTCAGTGCAAGAGCCTGTTGACAATGATTTGTAGATTAGAAGAAACCAGATTTCCTCCAACATGGCTCACCAGATCTAACTTTTTGTTGCTGTCGGGGATCTCACCACCCCCTCTCACTTTTTCTAGGCGTGGGCGTGTATGTTTTCTCTGATCCTTTTTAGACGTGTAGCTATTGGGTACAAGGAGATTTTCTGGTCAGCAACAACAAGGGAACTTAATAGGCCGGTGGGAGTCTAATATGGTGAAACTATGTAGGAATGGCCTGCAGTCAGACAGCGAGAGAAGAGAGGATAGAGTAAAGCCGACGCAGGGAGGAGGGATGACTCAGTACTTACCTCTTTGAAATCACACCCTGGTCAAAAAGCTAAAGATTTGTAATTAATGGTACACATTCACTGCGCAACAATGCAGGCTGCTTCCTGTACCCCTGGTTTTAACCCGTTCCAGGGTGATGCTTGGAGCAAGTAATAAATACAGCGAAGCCTCACAGCGCTGTGCTTTTGTTGGCACTCAGGCAGGTAAATGCAACAGCTCAGAGGGGCACGATTTACAAGTTTCTTTGGCCTTTCCGCTGTGAAAGGACTCCAGCATGTTGCAAACACTTGTCCTCTCTGTTGTGGTCTCTTCCCGATGCGTATTGATAATGTGCCGATGGATTTAAAGTTAAACACATTTTCTCTCGTGTGTATGTGTGCAGCGAGCGCTCCCGCATCCCCCAGGGAGATGATGGCATTGAAGGAGAGGAAGGCAGACTACGAGTCAACTGGCAATGCCAGTTACCATAGCAACAAGGGCGAGCACACATCCCGGAAGGACGCCATGGCCGGTAGGAATTCCATAGCACACATCTGTCACAAAAAACACATAAAACTGTTTCCAGCTGAGGTAATGGTTTTGGTACAAAGGAGTGCAGGTTTTACAGGAATGGTTTAAAAACTGAGGAAATGGGCTCAATTTTTCTCATCCAGGCAGAGATAATGTAGGTGAAAAGATTAATACCTTTCTCATATTTGTGGCTTAGCTTAGCCCAAAGGCAAATCTATCAGTACCTATTACATAACACAACTTGTATCTCATTGGTGAATTCTCAGAGGAAGTCAAGTGTTAGAATAGCTCGTTTTTATTTTTAGGTGATTTTTTGATAGGCTTTTACACTGAGCTTGTGTTTTTACTGATCACCCAGATGAGATATATATACAGTATACACTATATGGACAAAGGCATTGGGCTTAATCATTGAGTTCAGGTCAAATCACGCACCTGCCCATGCAGTCTGCCTTCACAAGCATTTGTGCAACGGTCATTCTCAAGACCTCGCTAATTTCCAGCGTGGTGCTGTAATTGGATGCGGGGTTAACTGAGTGCTGAGGCACATAGTGTGTATCTGCTGACTCAATAACTGCCGAGGTTCAGACCTCCTCTGGCATTAACATCAGCAGAAAACTGTGTGCTGGGAGCTTCACACATGAGTTTCCATGACCGAGCAGCTGCATGCAAGCCTTACATCACCAAGCACAATGCCAAGTGTCAGATGGAGTGGTGTAAAGCACACCGCCAGTGGACTCTAGAGCTGTGGAGTGATGATTCACACTTCCCTATCTGGAAATCTAATGGACGAGTCTGGGTTTGGCAAATGCCAAGAAAACATTACCAGCCTACCTGTACTGCACCAACTGTAAAGTTAGGTGACGGAGTGACAACGCTACACGGTAGTTTTGTCTGGGGGTTAATTCCAGTAAATTAAATTTCCCTTAAATTCTACTCCAGCATGACTGTGCCCAAGTACGCAAAGCAAAGTCCATAAGGCCATGGTGGGATGAGTGTGGCATAGAAGACCTTATCTGGTCCACACAGAGCCCTGACCTCAACCACATCCAACACATTTGGGATGAACTAGAACAGAAATTGCGAGCCAGGACCTTTCATCAAACATCAGTGTCTGACCTCACAAATGCTCTTCTGGATAAACGGCAAAAAGACACTCCAAAATCACGCAGAAATCTCAGAAGAGTGGAAGCTGTAATGTTGGCAAAACGGGAACCAACTTCATATTAATCGATATTTAGAATGGGATGTCATAAAAGCTCCTGTAGGTATGACATCTGGGAGGCCCAATACTTTTTGTTTAGTGTATAACCTGGAGCTTTAGCAAGGCTGGTTAATGGCTTTTGCTACTTTTACACAGAGCAATGCTAACTGCTTGCTCCTATATCCCGTCATGAAGCTAACAGGCTGCTGGCAGCAGCCAGAACACTAAATGAGGCACAGCCTCTCTGTTCTCAACCACTCCCACCACAAAACACGTGCTTCTTACGTGCTAATCACAGGCTGTATATTAAAGATGCATGCAGCCAGCATGACATCCAATTGATCTGTGAAGTCAACTTGGTGAACCCTCAGGCTAAGTGGTTCCACCTCTGCCATGTTATTTTGAAATTTGAAATCACCAGTGAGGGGTGGTTCTGACTGAGAAGCGTAGTGAAACTGCACTGTCATACAAGCAGCCAACTGTCAATCACAAGGCAGGCCCACTCAAAAACGTAAAATGCTTTATCCTATATTTATGACTCTGGTGGGGGACCAATATTTACAAGATGAAATTATGTTGTCCTTAATAAGACTTAAGATTCATGGCTAAGACCATGAACATCTTAAGGAGGGCATGAATCATGTGAGCTGAAGGTCGTTTTCCTATAAAGTTCCATACGAGTGAAGCAGCCAGAGGAATTTGATTGGCCTTGTGCCATTTGAATTTCAGTATGCTGTATGAACTTTTTGCTACAACACCAAAAAACATGTTTGAAGAGTTTGCTATATTGTGACATCAATGCAGAGCTTTAAGCTTGTTAGTTCTACCTTTGCTCTCCTTTCTCTCTTCTCTCTCCCCTCACCCCCAACCGGTCGAGGCAGATGGCTTCCCCTCCCTGAGCCTGGTTCTGTCAGAGGTCTCTTCCTGTTAAAAGGGAGTTCTTCCTTCCCACCGTCGCCAAGCACTTGCTCATAGGGTATTGTCTGATTGTTGGGGTTTTCTCTCTGATACTGTAGGGTCTTTACCTTACAGTGTGAAGCAGCTTGAGGCGACTTTTGTTGTGAATTGGCGCTATGTAATTAAAACTGAATTGAGCTGAATTAATAATCATCGGTTTTACAAATAGTTTCATCATTTTATGGTGCTAACCCTGCAGAGACGTCTTCACACCAGCAGCAGCTGTTATGTGGGAAACCCAAGCTCTCCCTAATCATCATCCATCCTTTTCATTAACGTTAAGGCAACAGGTGTCCAGCTCATACCACTGACAGCCCGCTACTACTTGCTTCCCCTCAACAGTGAAAAACCAACAAATGATTTAGAACAAGAACTCATCCTTGGTGTCTCTGCAGGTCAAATCTCCGGTGGGTCTTCAACACTACACAGAGGAGCATATGTGTCCCCTACTGATGACCTCAAGTATAATCAGGTATGATAAGTCCTTTTCTTTAGGAGGCATTCTCCGCTGTTAGTTTGCACATACATGGTGCAGTTACCTCTTGCAGAAGTATAGTACCAGCGTTAAGCTCAGATTAAAATAGTCCCTTTATAAGAAGAAGTACTAAAAGTAGCTTTCATTAGTAAGTCAACAATTACAAGAAGGAGACGTGAATAAAAATCAGGCAAGAGGGGAAAAATAAAAACACCAAAGGTAGGTTGAGGGTTATATTTAAACTGTGGAAACATTTACAACAGTCAGGATAATGTTTCTTCAACTCTTTATGACCCATCTCACCTTTAAGAGAAAGATCTGCTGTTTTGTTCTAGATGGAGACAAAATATCACAGCTTCTTCTTTCAGCTGCTCCCGTTGGGGGTCACCACAGTGGATCATCTGGTTATGAATCCGCAATATTTGATATGGCAAATTTTTTACGCCGGATGCCCTCCCTGATGCAACCCTCACCATTTACACGGGCTTGGGACCGGCATTAGGAGTACACTGGCTTGTGGGCCCATGTGGCTGATTTAGACAAAATATCACAGCAAAACTGAATCATATAGGTTTTAATTGTGACACCATTAAGCTACTGTAAAGCCCTGAAAGGTCACTATAAGCCTATGTAAAAATCCTATTTAAGTATTTTAGCAGTACAGCAGCCATTTTCTCAGGTGCTACCATTTGGTTGTAAAGTGTTGGAAAAAGTTTATTGTGGTTATATCTAAACATAAGGGTTGGCAGTTTCACAGCAAATTGATAGGCATAACAGCTCAGTATCTGTCAGCGAGACGTCTTGTTATGAAGCGAAACTTACAAGGTTTACTGTCACTCAAGTCTGCGATTTTACTGTTGCTGTTATCTTTATTTATCAATTAATCACTTCGTTGCGTGCTTGTTGTGTAAAAATATCAAAAGTAAAAGAAAAAGCCATTCCAACACTCAGTCACCATCATCATCAACTTCATCTTCTTTCTGCTGCTCCCTTTATGCATCGCCACAGTAGATCCATCTGCCGCCATCTCATTTTATCACACCAACCCTCTGCATGTCCACCTTCACTGCATCTATCAATCTTCTCTGTGGTCTTCCTCTTCTCCTCCTGCCTGGAAGCTCCATCTTCAACATCCTTTGTCCAATATGTCCACTATCCCTCCTCTGAACATGTCCAAACCATCTCAGCATGAGCTGTCCCTCTGATGGACTCATTTCTAATCCTGTCCATCCTGGTCACTCCCACTGAGCATCTCAACA
>VUQH01078471.1:0-25965 GCA_015106775.1 Etroplus canarensis
GTGTTAGGAGGCAGAGAGAGACGAGGAAAGGTAGCTCAGAGTGGAGGTGAGAGTAGGAACTTTAAATGTAGGGACTATGACTGGTAAAGGGAGAGAGCTGGCTGATATGATGGAGAGAAGGAAGGTAGATATATTGTGTGTGCAAGAAACCAGGTGGAGGGGAAGCAAGGCCAGGAACATCAGAGGTGGATTCAAACTGTTCTACTATGGTGTAGGTAAGAAGAGAAATGGAGTAGGGGTTATCTTGAAGGAAGAGTATGTGAAGAGTGTTCTGGAGGTGAAGAGAGTGTCAGACAGAATTCTGACTCTGAAGCTGGAAACTGAAGGTGTGATGCTGAATGTTGTTAGTGCATATGCCCCACAAGTTGTATGTCATTCAGAAGTGAAAGAGAGGAATTCTGAAGTAAGCTGGATGAACTGGTAGAGAGTATTCCCAGAGGAGGGAGAGTGGTGATTGGAGCAGACTTCAATGGGCATGTAGGTGAAGGGGACAGAGGGGATGAGGAGGTGTTGGGTAGGTATGGTGGTAAGGAGAGGAATGTGGAGGGACAGATGGTAGTGGATTTTTGGGGGAAAAAAAGGATGGAAATGGCCATGGTGAACATAGAGTGGGAGGAACATAGAGTGACCTACAAGACTGGAGGAAGGTGCACAGAGGTGGACTATATCTTATACAGGAGGTGCAACTTGAAGGAGGTAGGAGACTGCAAGGTGGTGTCAGGGGAGAATGTAGCTAGGCAACATCAGATGGTGGTCTGTAGGATGATTTTGGAAAGTGAGAAGAAGAAGCCAGTGAAGGTAGAGCCAAGGATTTAAATGGTGGAAGTTAAAGAAGAAAGAATGCTGTGCAGAGTTCAAGGAGGAGTTGAGCCAGGCTCTGGGTGGTAGTGACAAGTTACCAGATGACTGGGAAAGCGCAGCTGAAGTGGTGAGGGAAAGAAGGTATTTGGTGTGTCCTCTGGACAGAGGAAAGAAGACAAGGAGACTTGGTGGTGGAATGAGGTTTGGACACATTCAGAGGAGGAGTAGTGGATATATTGGACAAAGGATGTTGAGGATGGAGCTGCCAGGCAGGAGGAGAAGAGGAAGACCACAGAGAAGGTTCATGGATGTAGTGAAGGAGGAAATGCAGAGGGTTGGTGTGAGGGAAGAGGATGCAAGGGATAGGGTGAGATGGAGGCAGATGATCCACTGTGGTGACCCCAAGGGGAGTAGCCGAAAGAAGAGGGGGGGAAAAATATATATATATATAATCTTATTGTCATGTTAAAATTGAATTTTACTCTGAAGTATTTGTTAAACTGACCCTCTACACCGTTTTTCAGATGGGAACAATGATGCAGTGGAAGGAGAGTCACAGAAGGATGAACCTCCAGCAAACTCAGGGGTGGATGCTGAAGATGGAAAGCAGGCTGCAGAGGTGGATGGTGAATGGGAGCTTGCATACAGCGATGAGGAAATGGAGGACCCCAAAAGCTGGATGCCTCCTCCTGCTGAGATCAAAAGACTCTATGATATCCTTGCTAAAGGGGAGATGCTGGAATTGAACTTTGTGCCCCTTCCTAGAAGGCCCCCCACACCTGAGCACACCCCTTCGCCTGAAAGAGATGACGAGGAAGAGGCAGCAAAGGAAAGAGAGAGGCAGGAGAGAGAACGCAAGTCAGTATTACTTTTCCTCTCAGTCATTTCACCTCTTAGGATTAAGGTTTGTGTACTGCTTTTGGCTGTTAACAGCCTGATGTGTTTTTTCAGGCCTCCAACGCCAACTGAGTTTGACTTTGATGAGGAGCAAATGCAAACCACTCCGAAAAATGATTTGATCAACAGGCGCAGAACTCCAGGTACAAGAGACAGGAACCACTGAGATTTGAGTTTAAAATCATGCACTCTTGGACTGCAAAAGCTTAATCAGTCACTTGATGTTCTGACTTTTTTCTCCTCACTGTTTTTCTCCCCCAAAAAAAAAAGACAGTTTTTGTTTATAATGAGTGACTAATCATTTCCCTTCTCCCCTAGGATCTTCAGCTCGCTCCTCTGTAAAAAGGGAAGCTCGGCTGGACAAAGTACTGTCGGATATGAAGCGCCATCGTAAGATTGAGGAGCAAATCATGCGTACAGGGCGAGATCTCTTTAAGAGTGACAAGAAGCTGGAGGAGGCCCTTTCTCCAAATAGCCAGAGGGAGCGGGAGAAGGAGAGGGAACGAGACAGCAACCCCAACACAATCTTCTCCCCAAGACAGAGGAGATACTAAAGCATCGAAATAAGGACTTGCCCAAAGGCATTTAAGGCCAATAATTTTCCAGGGCTTTCTAAAAACTTGAATTTTTTTAATATAACAAGTTTTGTATGTTTTATGTGTTTTGTATAATGGCAATAAACATTTTAACCCTGTTGTACTCTGTTTGCACTGAAAGTTAGTGAAAATGGATAAAATGACAAAACAGGGATATTGTCTTCATAATTAGGACAAATTTAATGTCCAGGTCAGTGTGACCTTATAAAATATGTTTCTGGCCATAGGTCAAGAACTCAAATTGTAAATGAGCCAACTGTTTCACCAAAAGGTCTAATAGGGTAAAGTACTAAGCATTTTTGTATCCAAAAGGTCAAATCTGAACAGACATGGATGTACACATACAACCACAAGGTGGCAATTCTAGGTAGCTTGATGTCATGAGTACCAAGAAAAGGATGGCATTTCCTCAGGTCAGGAAGTGCTGAATTCAGTTTTAATTTAAGAGGTTTAACAAAAGAATTGCATTAACTGTCTAGGAATTGCAGCTATTCTCACAGTCCCCCACTTTCAGAGGCTTAAAAGAAACTGGACAAACTAATATAATTTTAAACTGGGTAGACTCTTAGATGTTTTCTAGCAAAATCTAATTTGAACTTCCTGTTCTTGAGTTTAACCAGTGGGTTTCACCTTGTAAACCCCTCTGATTGTAGACTTGGACAGTAATACACCTACCTCCTTCAGAGTGTTCTTGGCTTGGCTAGATGTTATGAATGAGTTTTTCCTAACCAAGTAAAGATTGGTGTCGTCTGAGGTCTTCAAGGCTTTTTGTGTTGCTGAGCTGGCCAGTTCATTTCTCCTTTAAGTGTTTGCTATTTGATAGATTATTTTGGTTTTCAACCTAATCATGACCTTCTTCACTTGTATCATTTGTTTGGACCTCATAATGAAAATTCCAGTAAAAAGATAACAAACACAAGTTGTACATTTAAGCTTTTATCTGCTTAGTCTGTCACAGAATAATGAGGAAACAAACCTCACCTGCTTGTCACTCAGTTGTTGCATTATTTTTTGAGCTTCTGAAAATGAGGGCTGAAAGCCAAAAGTGCACTTCAGTTGAATCAGGTTTGTTTCAAAATCCACTGTGGTGGGTACAGAAGCAAATTACAAAAATCCTGTCATAATTAAAATCTTTATGGACCTGACTCTATATGCAATAACTGTATGAAACCTAACAGAGGAATAAAGCAGGTCAGCTAAGCAGCAAACATAACCTCCAAAAAGTAATCCCACAGACATAAAAGGGACAATGATCACTATAAAATCACATGTATGGTGTTGGCATAAAATCTGATTTTTTTTCCCCCAGTGTTACTTCATAAAACTTGCACTCTAAAGGCCTGCTCATACACAAATAAGAAAAGGGAGTCAGTGCTAAAATCTGCCTCTTCTTCATGCTCACCTACAAAATAATCAATCGCAATCAGAATCCTTTATTAATCCCCAGTGGGGAGGGGGATTATTCATTTAAAAAAAAAAAAAAAATCCAAATAAGGTCTGCTTGGTTCTTGCCATCTTTTTTCTCTTCTGTTCTCAGGAGGAATTGTGTGTCACCGTGGGTTCTTATATACAAAGTTCACCAAAACTCCTGATGTAACAGGTAAAATTATAGAGCTTAGAATTTAAATAATACATTTGTAATTGTGTTATAGGTGGTCCCAATAATTTCCCTTTAAAGAGAAATTGGGTCTGGATTCTTGTGGGTTTTAGGCTGTTTAATTACAGAGGTGCAGTGGTGGGAAGGTCTGGTCAGAGAAGGATCCAAAAATGCCCTATGTCAAAGCTTAAAATGTGAACTCATTACATAAAATCACTCATTCTGATACCCTCTACAGACTCACTTCTACCTCATGAAGGGGCAGCCCTATACACATTAAGACTGTTTTTAAAAAGTACTTAAATCTTAAAAAAACAGACTCAAGACAGGTTCAGGACAGAGAAGTATATTTTAGCTAAGTTCGAGTAACAATACAGCCTTCACATAAGGCTCAGAAGCATAGAGTATAATATGTATGCATAAGTATGCATTCAAAACCACAAACCAAATAAATAAATAAATAAATACTTACAAATAAATAACGAGCATTTTGTGGAATATACAGTACATCAGTTGAAATGTTTGGAGTATTGTCGAGAAGCAGTACCTCATGAATTCATGGAACGGGGGAATGGATATTCTGTGTTCAACATGCCCACAGCTGTCCAGATGCTTTGGCACACGCTACCCTGTCTTTGATGGTTTTTGAGCTGCGTTTAAAAATTTTTTTTTTTTTTTTGGTAGCTGCGAAAAACAAACATGAATGATAACAACAAGCCTGTTTTTTCATAAAAGGTTCATAGAACCAGTGGCTCACATTACCAGAACATTTCATACAATGTTGAAAGGCTTGATTCATGGACTTAACAGTAAAAGAACAAGAAATAAACCAAAAAATGAATGAGTGACAGCAAAATAAGCCGAGATCGACAAATGTGCTGCTTGTCCATCACAAGGGAATGCTTCCCTGTGAGATTGTATTTTTTGTTTTGCTTCCCTTCAAACTTCAACATGGTAAGACCGCTAACAATAACACTCAAATATGATCCCTTTGTGAAATATTCCTGCCAAGCAAATGGATATTTAGAGATTTACAACAGCACCAAACTTAAAAAAACATTAACTTCAGTTAAAAGTGACTGCTAATGTGCATCACTGCCTTGTATGCCAAAAAAAATGATTATGAAAAGGAATGAAGTCTTATCTACACTGAAACAAGAACGACTGCGGGAATGTTCAGGGGTAGCTTGCGTTCACTAAGCTGTAAAACCTTGAAATGTTTGTGTCTTAATTGTAAAACTGTCCATGTGTCTGCAGAAACATGAAATGCAGAACTGAGACAAAACCTAAAAAAATAAATAAAATAAACATTGACCTAATACTGACATGGAAGGACATTTTTACATTTGCTATGTACAACGCTCACATTGTTCTGTCTGAGGAGAGCCTCTTCCTTCTTTCTGGAGAATAAAAATTAATTAAAAAAGTAAAGAAACTTCAAAGAATGGGGGGAAGGGATAAGGCAGCAGAATACAGTCATATGAGATTATCTCCGTTCTAAAGATGAGTCAGTCTGCAGGTTGGTTACATTTTGTTAGAGTGACAGTGACTACATAGAGGATACAGATAATAAACACTAACAAGTCAAAATACTGCTTAGCTGGGATTTTTTTTTCTTTTTCGAAGGTCTTCTTCATTACTAAACTGAAATAGGCCTTCCATCTACAGTGAACATACTAACATACAATATAATACATTCCTATTTTCCTGCTCTTCCTATGCCAAGAGGCAGAGAGGACTGAATTTGATCTACATGAGGGAAACAGCCACCTATACTTGCTGTACATCCAGGCAAATTCCTCTCCAGTCAGTGCATATTCCTGTCTGTCACAGTGCCGATGACATCTTAAATACTGAGTGCTCTAACACTCTGTTTGTTTCCTACAAACTAAGAGGCTGAAGTACTTGAAGGCCAGCCACCAAGCATTTAGCCATTTGCTGGCTACAAGCACTTCAGCACAACTTGAGGCCATCGTCCCGACTTGTTTCAAGTCTTGCTTTTCCCTCACAGCGTTCTTTCCTTTACATCCTCATTGGTACATTCGCCTTCTTTCCCTCTCCGCCCCAGCCTCCTCTCCACACCACTCTTCTCAGTGTGTGGCAAGCTCAGGCTCTGTGGAGAGCGTGCTGTAGCCGTTAGCAGGCTGGGGAAGAGCGTTGCCATCCGTCTGCAGCTCCTTAGCTGCGGCTGTGGGTGCACGGGGCCTCTGCGAGCGGGAGGTGCCTGTGAATAGTCGCAGGGCGCCTCTGCAAATAAGGGAGAACCAGTAGAGCTGGGGTGCCATGAGCAGAGCAGCACCAAGGTTACAGTGCCAGGGAACCGTTAGGGGAACCATGTGGAAGGGAATGGACGCGTACCTGGATCCAAACAGAGGACACATATCATTGCAGGATTGTAAACACAGATTCTGAAACTCATTTCCACATAAAGAAAAAGATCAAGTGACTGTTAATAACCCCAGCTCAGCAAGACAGCAGAACAGAGATGGAAAGAAAGACATACCTTCCATATACGTAGTAGAGGTAAGGGAAGAGTAGGACTCGACAGATGAAAAAAGTGATCAGCATAAGAGCCCCATTCACTTTGTGCAGGAGAGTGTGTTGCTGTTTGTACTGAGAGCAGGAAAAAAGAGAGGGGGAGAAAGAAGAGGAAATGGTACAGTATGGTGAAAGCCACCAATGTTAATTTTCTTTGACTACTGAACTGTTATATTTGTTAATACTATCTAAACAAGAGGTGGTGGAAAGCACAGCGTAGTGCTGCTGGTTGATTTTTACAGGAGCCAGGATGCTGCAGCAGGCCCATTTTGCACCCTCATTTGCTTAAAGATAAAGTTTTACCTTGAACCTGCTTTAGTGAGATAACACTGAGCACAAACAACACCCATTTCTTTAAGAAGGTTTTCCTCATGCCCATTCACTAGTCTCACACCATAGAATTACTTGGCATCCCTCATTAAGTACCCCTTTGTTTTATATTGTTTGTTTTTATTCTTTAGCAGGGAGCTCTACAGGGCAGCAGCTTGTGTTGTTAATCAAACCTGCAATGTGCACTGTGGATGGGTGGGCCAGTGTGCTAAGTGATAGAAAAGGACAAATAGATAGTGTATCTCCTAAATATCGAGGCTAAATACTAGGGGCTATATTCGGAGGCAGACAGCTGTTCAGCCTCAGGTGGGGGACGAGCAGACACTAAAATACACATTCAAGCAATTCTAAAACAAATACAAAGGGATGTGCAACTCCTACTGTGGCATATTCAAGTGAACTGTGTTACCAATTAATGAGTGATGTTTCTGACAGAGCTGTTCATGTAAGACACAGCTGACAGGAGCTGCTGGGCATGAACATGCTGCATGCTGGGAAGGGCCAGAAATATACTCTCCAATGAATTAAAAGAGAAAAGGAAAAAAGTAGAGAGTGCAGAAGAAATTTAGTGTGGCGCATGCACATGCAAAAATGTACTGAAATCATCTTACAGGCTGAACCAAAACACTTACCTGGATGAGTATTTTTCCTAAGCAGACAGATGGAGTGCTGAGCTCAGCCATGAACATTATGCCCTGGAAATAATCTCCCTTTCCTTGTCGCCAAAACTAGAGAAAGAAAAGGAGGGTGATTATTTGTCTAGACTGATTTGTTCTTTTGTTGACTCCTTGGTACATCTGCAATATAAATAACCTGGAAGTAAATGTTTAGCAAGTCAACTGAAATAGTCTGAAGACTTAATTCCTACTCCTTCAGAAACAGAAACATCATGGCTTTCTCATGCAGCTCAGTGAACACATTGCTGAACAGTGAATAATTTAATAATTCTATGCATTAAAGATGTTTAAAAAGAGAGAAGCATGGTATTAAAAGCTGGAAAAGGGATTGCTTTAGTTTAGTTTATCTATAAATAAAATTCTATCATGGCCTTATCTACATGCATACATTTTTATTTGCAGCAGCTCTGACGTGCCTAAGCCTTCCTTCTTTAGTCAATCAGAGACTTCCCATGTCTAATTCTGATTAGCTTTCTTTTGTTTGAACTGTATATCAAACAGAGCATATGGCAGACAAACTGACAGATGCAGCTGTAATGATACGAATATTTCAGAAAACATGATATTTAAAAAAAAAAAAGAAAATCTGCAAGTCCACTGTATCTTTATGCAAGACAAAAATACCGATTGTGGGTAGATAATTCAGTATAATACTTTACTTGTTCCACTCAGGTCTCTGCTTAACAGACAGAGCAATGTATGACAGTTACCACAGAGACGGGGAAGCAGACGGTGACCATGACAACATGGTGCAGCACCATGAGGAACTCGCGACGCAAGTAGCTGGTCAATGCTGAGCTCATGTGCTGGGGCGCTGCTGAGGCCTCCTCATGCCCTTTGACCCGTAACTTGTACCAGTAGCACATGAACATGGCGTAGATGTCATACACGAAGTAAGGAACAGCAAACATGATGTAAGTGCTCGTAAGCCAGTGCCTGTGTGCAAAGGAAGGAAATCCGGCTTTTAAAACAGAAAAGAAACAATGGAGGAGAACAGCTTTGCTAAAAGTCAGCATGCAACTTCTTTAATACCACGATTCCTGCCAAGTTGGAACTGAAACACAATTTGCCATATAGCCTATGACAACCCTCAATAAAGCACTGCTTGTTGGCTCTGCAATCCAAAAAGAGAGGCACAGAATGCTCTGGATTGTTCAAGGAGTGCTGAATTAAAACATACCTAATCCCTCTTACACATTTAAGACTATGTGTCAAATTACATTTTTGCTTTGCATTTAAATTTAGCTGATACATGACAAGAAAACCACAGAGCCTTTACACGGTACAGTCATAAATCTGGAAATGATCAATCATGACATTAATGACAGATAAGGCTGGTCAAATTCAATTCAGTATATTCCAATGACTTACTGGTCCTCAATGATGTCTTCACAGGAAGAAGCAATGATGTAGCCTGCTGAGGAAGCCATGACCGCCTGAACTGAGGACACCAATCTGTAAGAAGAAATGACAAGTATGCACTGTATAGCTAAAATATAAAATCATGGCGCTTTATGCTTTTATTATGCAAGAAATAATACAACTGAAAGTACCTGGGAAAAGTATAACAACAGCCACAATAACCTGCTATACTTGCTATGCAAAAAGTTAATTTGAGTTTGACTCTAAAACAATCTGTATGGCACTGCAGTAAAAGCACCACTTATATCCTAACATTTTAGGGGACAAGCTGTTGGCATAAAAGGTAAATAGACTGAGTGCTGAGATTTTAGATAACATTTCTCCATCTATTACACATAAGACCACAGGGAAGATTTAAAAGGTTTCAGAAGGGCTAACCTGGCTGATACAATGACTGCGTCCCCTTCGCTCCATCTCAGTGCTGGGATGGACTTCAGGCATTGTTTGGACAGCAGGAAAAGGCCTGGAAAGAAAACAGACCCAGCAGCTAGGATGGTCAGCATGGTCCCTGGCGATCTGTTGGAGAGGCAAAAAGTTCAGCAGGCAATCTGGTCCTTGAGATCTGTCGCTCTTTCGCCTCTCTGAAAAACAAGACATGACAGATCTCACTACAGGCAACTCCCTTGTGTATACATTTGGTAACAAAGTCTACAATACACAGCAATATATTTTTCTACTAAAAGACAAAAGAAGAGATTGACTCAGTGTGAATGAGTACTGCACTGAAAGCAGAGAGACTACACTAAGTACAGGTGCAGGGTATCAGTGAGCAGGTCCTTTAGTGCAGCATGCTGCCCCATCCATCTGATGACATTGCAGGCATTATTCAATTTCCCAGTTATTCCTGGGGCAAACATGTGGTATTACCATGCAGTTTGCTCACACTCGACCAGCTGACTCATTAAAAGTTGAAGTCCATTAGCAAAATACGCATTGCGCTATTTTAAAAATCCGGAACGTCGAAAATATTGACATTGCATGGACTGCTGCTGCTGTTCACAGCAGCATCAGCCGAGGTTACCTGTCTGGATAAACGCGTACTGGCTAAGCTATAGATGGTGAAGCTGCGGTTTTACATGTAACAGAAATATTCCGATAACCACACTAGTCTAACGGTTAATAATTAATTTTAATGTCAGTCTCAGTCTCGGCTCATTGAGTCCACGTGTTAAATTTACTTGCTCCTGATCAAACGCTAACTCTGCTAAACAAGCTGTTTTCTCATTAAATATAACAGATAGTCAGGCTAACTAACAACAAGGAGCTACAGCGAATTAGCGAGCTTCCGCATATTTCTCATCAGAAAAACCGGGTTATCCAGTTTGCATGTAGGCTCAGTTAACAAAACCATACAGCTAACATTAAATCCCATCCTTTGGCAGGAGGCAGCGACTGTCCGCGCTGTTCAACCGCCTGCTAACAATGACTACGAACGTTAGCATGTAGCTGTGGCAGTTTAGTCGCCACTGGCTTGGCAACTAATACATTCAGACCAAATTAAAAATAAAATAAGTTAGCGAGATGTTAACACCGCGCCACAGAAATAACTGAACGTCTCGCCTGTCTGCGTTTTGTTACTAATTCACAAGAACGAGACGTTGGCGTTAAACAGTTTCGTTAGCTTGTTATTTGTTTGTAGCACTTAGCATTAGCAACGCAGCTAACCGACCCCGTTAAACGCTAACATATCTGAATTTACACATGTTTAGAATACAGGGGGGAAAAACATGTTATGCAACATTTACACAGCGACTCTTCAGCGGCCAGTCGAAAGTCGTGTCCTGCAGAAAGCGCTCAGAGGTGTCCCGGGGGTCTCCGCCTCGATGATCCGCATGTTTATGTGACCACTTCAATATCTGAAGGATAGCGGTAGCGAGCTAACGCTAGCGTGCATCAACTTAAGATGAAAATCTGTGAGGACATCGGGCGATTTAAAGAGTCAGCTAGCGCGATCTAATCAAACAGACGAGGAGACAGTGGCGCAGTCTGGTGCAGGTGTCGGGGGGTAAGTGTAGCTGGTCCAGTCGCTATGTCATCTCCTCTGTCTCGCCACAGCACAGCAGAGATGCCGCTGCCTCTCCTCTGCCTCCCAGATGCAACGTTGACTCAACACTGTCGGACTGCTGCGCCAGCTACTTTCCTACAGGTCCGGGCAGCAGCAGCTCATGTCATGACGAGGAATTTGCGCCAGTCACGGCGCTGCATTTTGCAGATTGTTTTCTGTGCAGCGAGACGCTGAATGGATCACACGTAAGGAGGCCATCTATTCCAGCTCGATTCTTAGTTAACGCGTTTATTTACATGGAAACAAAGGGATTCAATTCAGAAAACCATTGCAAATGTGATAAAACAACAGACCTGTTTCTCAACCAGGGTATTTTACCCATCTGCAGTAACGCCGTGTGACACTGACAAAAAATGAGATGAATATGAGCATGGATGTATGGCTGGTCCTGAGTCAAGGGCAGAGACCCAAAAATCTGAGCCTATAATGCCTGCTCGTTTACTACATGTTGTGTTTAACCTGTTTTTTCACCTGCTGTGGTAAACGAGTTTCTTTGGGATACATAAAATACAACTTTTCTCCTAATTATTTTTTTAAAAAATCAGAATACTTTATTAATCCCTGGGGAAATTACCCATCTTAATACTGTTAATTTTTTTTATTTTTCTTATGTGTGTGAGGGTTTTATAATCAAATGCAAACTAAAAGTACTAAGTAATCATAAATAGGCCACTGCAGAGTTGACACATGAAGTGAAAGCTTTTAATTATTAGTAATGTCAACAGGCTCATTTATACTTAAAAGGCTGTGTTACCGTAATTAAGATAAGAGGATATACACTTTATGCATCCCAGACATGTAATAAATACTTCTAATAAGTTGGCATTATAAGGTTCAGGTACGTTTTGTGGCTCTGTACAGATTTTCTGAGTATAGAATTGTTTAAAAATGGCTCTTCTGATAGTAAAGCTTGCTGACTCTCAATCAGATTACATCTATGAAGCACAGATTCATTATTTTGAACTGCTAATAAATGTATCAGCCTTCATCTGTGCATAACCAGACATGCTTTGTTGTGTTTATAGGGTCAAGGTCCTGTCTTGCAAACCTTGTAAGGGAGGTTTGCAGATAACAGGAAAATTAATGCTTCCTTGTTCAGGCTCTGCAGTGATATCTGAGCTTTGTCGCTGCAAACACCAGTGACCAGGTCTAACACTTTACCGCATTGGTGCTGGGTTGTAGAAACAACTGAAGTCACACATGCACATATACATGGCATGCATATGCCATTAGAAGGTGAAAAAGGCAAAATTACATGAGCTGAGATAAAATCAAATCTTCCATCAGGATTATAAATTTGAGTGACTTATAATGGAAGACAGAAAAAGAAAAGCACAACCTGGTAACCCAGATTTGTTATGTTATTATGAATTGCTGGATTTTCAAGCAATTCATTTATCATTAATAACGTTATAAATTGCAGCTTATTTGTGCTTAATAAATGTGGCAGATCAGACTTGAAAATAGGCAGCATGTAGGAAATATCTTAAAATATAGAAACAAAGCTCTGGCTGCTGTCTTTTGGGGTTGCCACAATGGATCAAATTCCTCCATTTCCCTTCCATCCATTTTTGTCTCACCAACCATCTGCATGTCCTTCGCTACAACAATGAACTTTCACTGTGGTCTTCCTCTTCTCCTGCTTTCGGCTGCTCCCGTTAGGGGTCGCAACAACGGATCATCTACCTCCATCTCACCCTATCCCTTGCATCTTCTTCCCTCACACCAACCCTCTGCATGTCCTTCTTCACTACATCCATGAATCTTCTCTGCGGTCTTCCTCTTCTCCTCCTGCCTGGCAGCTCCATCTTCCACATCCTTTGTCCAGTATATCCACAATTCCTTCTCTGCACATGTCCAGACCATCTCAGCCTTGCCTCTCTGACTTTATCCCCAAACTGTTGAACCTGAGCTGTCCATCTGATGTACTCATTTCTAATCCTGTTCATCCTGGTCACTCCCAGCAAAAATCTCAGCATCTTCAATTCTGCCACCTCAAACTCTCCCTCCTGTGGTTTTGTCAGTGCCACTGTCTCCAAAACATATATGATAGCACTGCCATCTTGTAAATCTTCTCTTTCACTCTTGCTGCTATCTGTCTGTTGCAAATCACCCCTGACACTCATCCCCATCCACTTCACCCTCCTGCACTCTCTTCTTCACCTCTCTTGTGCTCTGTCCATTGTTCTGAAGAGTTGACCCCAGGTATTTCAACTCACCTACTTTCATTACCTCTACTCCTTGTATCTTCACCATTCCACCTGTCTCCCTCTCATTCACACACATGTATTCCGTCTTCTTCACTCTTCAGTGCTCACCTCCACCTGTCTAGGTTCTCTTCCACCTGCTTCCTGCTCTCACTGTAGATCACAACTTCATGTGCATAGTCCACAGAGACTCCTGCCTGTCCTTATCTGTCAACCTGTCAATCACTATTTCAAAAAGAAAGGGCTCATAACATATCCTCAAAGATGTAAAAAAAAATAACCCTCAACCTCCTCCACTCTAGACCATTTTAAGAGTATCAAACAAGCTTACAATTTTAGCCTGTAAAGTGCAACTTAGCAGTCAAACCAGAATTCAGGAAGCCACATTTATTACATGCAATGTTGCATTAAAGTCACCAAATGTACAGTTCTGATGCTGGAATAGGAACAGTCTTGTCCTCAGTATAAAAAGCCTACAAAATTTTTCACAGGAGAAAGAATGCCAAGAAAGAGATTAAGTGTTAAAAGTGAATCTGCTGAGCTCTGTAACATTATTTAATGATATATTTATTTCATTGTGTTTAACAGTTAGAATTTAACTAGTTTTGACTTCATTTAAAGCAGTCTCACTGACTCTATTTTCAGTCTGTTTACAGTCTCAGAAAACATGTGAAGAATTTGTCTTAAACTTATTTCTCAAAAAGAAAGAAATGACAGGATAGGACAACTATAAAACATATCCAGGTTGTATTATGAGTACTTGTTGCTCACTACTTGTTAATGTTAATTACATAATACATGCTTTAGCCCAGACCCAAGCATAACAGCTTGCTTAAATGTTGAACCTTACCTATTCTTGCAGTAACATGAAGCCTTTTCCCAAGTTAATTTGCAAACATCTACATGTTGCTGCATGACTGAGCAGTCTTTGTTATAGTACAGCTACCAGCTAGGGTGTGGCATATTATCCATCCATCTGTGATTATTTGTTTTATTTGTTGTTATTAACAGATATGAATGGTCACTAAAAGCAGGTTATATTAAAAAAAAAGAGGTTCATCAGTGACATAGTAGCTCGTCTGGCTCCAGATCCATCGCAATTCACAGGTTACTGTAATGTGTGAAGTACAGAAAGAAAGTGAGATTTTTTTCTTGTGATTGGTTGGCTGTATTGGACAAATTAATGAGAATTAAAATCCAGCGGGAAGTCACATCCTGGACAAATCAATTTTGTTCACCACCAAATAAAAGTCTTTGAGTTCGGGAGGATTACGATTACATGGTCAGTAGTAAGAATGACAATAAAAAGCATGAATATACATAAATGCATACGCTTCTTTAATGTGGGGGTCAACCACTAGGACCACTTCCTCCATGATCATGATCATAGGAGTAGCAATTCTTGTGAAAATGAAAAAGTACCCGTAAAATGGCA
This sequence comes from Etroplus canarensis, assembly GCA_015106775.1. Lineage (NCBI taxonomy): Eukaryota > Metazoa > Chordata > Actinopteri > Cichliformes > Cichlidae > Etroplus > Etroplus canarensis. Next base: position 14,566 of record VUQH01078471.1, read on the forward strand.
AACATGAGTATAGTTTGAGTGAATGCTGATTAGATGATCATTGTGTGCAAGTTTCACTCAAATCTGACCTATACTTTAGGAGGATCAGCAATTGTTGTGAATTATGGGCTGACCGATAGGTGAACAGATGATTTACACCTTGCCATGGCATTAGCTCACCAGTCCTTTTACTGGATAAGCTAAAAATAACATTCTCAACCAACATCTGGATGTTGATTTCATGGAATGTTTTAGTTCAAATTTTATCCCAATTCATCACTGTGAATTATTATGAAGTTTTCAAATAGGAAGACAAAACAGCAGAGTAAAAATTCAACTGTCAAGCTCAGTATATGCAACAGTACAACTTTAGCATCTAACTGGACAACAGTGGAGCCAGAATGGATGACTGCCTTTCAACTGATGTCCAGATCACTCACAAAGGTGTATCCCCTTAGTTGGGCTTTGTTGTGTGTGTTTTTTGTTTTTAAAGGCCATTTGTGAATGTTAAAAACTGAACTGAAAACTCATCCGTCTGCTTCACTGGTGCTGTGATGGAGTGGGGGGCCTGTCCTCGATATACATCGTCTCTTGTTCCATATGTTCTGGAAGAGGCTCCAGCCCCTAACCCCGTCAGTTAAAGGATCAGCACACAAACCAATGCCCATTTACTCTTTTTAATTTAAATTGTCCAAATTACAAAATAATAACATGAACTCTACTTCATCTACAAAATAACATAATATTTATGACTGTAGTAAGCATCATTGATTTTTTTTTGCTCTAACAACCTTTTAGACATGCATACTGTTGAGAAATATAAAAATATAAATATAAATACATCCCATTAATATTCTTAATGAATCCATGACTAAGATTTGAAATATTTTATCATAAAAGAATTAAAATGCAGTTGAGTACGATAAGGCATTAAGATGTATCACAAGAGCTGTACAGAATCCTAGAGTAGAGGTATTATTTTTTCTTAATGTAATGGAGGAAACCTAAAATTAACTGGTAATAAATCACTAATTTTCTCAACAGGAAGAACACATTTCATAAGGAAGAAAGAAAAAAGAAAAGGAAGAAAAAACAAGTCTACAAATCTCAAGGTAACATATCAACACAAAACTGAAAACGTGCTCCAGTACGAAACCAGGATTTTGTTTACAGCACACCGAGTGGTGTTGTCAAACTCCAGCTGTACTGCTTTGCCTGACTTATGACTTTACAAGCCCTTTCAACACCACTCATCACTCACAATATAACTCAAAGGAAAAAAATGTCCATTCTTCACATGATTAATGCAGAATGATTAAAACATTATGTGCTATACAGAGAGTTATATGACTAAATCTAATGCATGTGTTTCACTCATTGGACTGGTACATGAGAGAAAAAAAAGGACTATGGCAATACAATCAAATGAATGGCCGACAGTGTTAAAAATGTCTGAATGAAATCAACACTTTTATAAATATAATTGTTTACAGCCAACTAACTTGGTGGAACTGCTTAAAGTTTCTTTTGTCATGACAGCTCCCTAACTATACGCATGACTGATCTAGCTTGTTTTCATGCAAAAAGGTAGTTCTTAGGTGCAAGAATTGCCATGTCAGAAGCTGAAGTGTTATTAGCAGTCGTTTCTTTTTTTAAAATCAAAGGTCAGACCCAGAGAGGAAGACTCAGAGCGAGAAAATCCAAGCAATCTCAAACCCATTTTCATCCTTACCGAATCCAACGATAACAGTTTAAGGTGCTTGATGGTCCTGAACACAACTCTCTTCTCTTTTAGGTGACAAATGAACCATACATCCTACAAATGCCTTCAAATTCATGTAAAGTCTTCTTTCCTGATCTATAAACATCCTACTTTGTTTCGAATCAAATGTTAATTTTGTGGAAAAACAAGCCAACATGCGAGAGGAGCCAAGACTTCCGCGCACCCAACTGAACAACTTCCCTTCTAAAGTGATTCTTTGTTTTATTTTCTGGGAGGTTTTCCTCTCCCTGCTACTTTTTAATGCAAGCCATTTGGATTCTTAGTAAGAGAGCTGCAAAATGGAGGTAAGATCAGAGCTGGTGTGAGATATACATACAGTACTTGGTGCACTTGCAAAGAGCAGCCAATGCTAGGGTCAAGGGGAGACAGAGTGAGAGAGAGAGAGAGAAGGAAAGAGAGAGGAGAGTAATACAGTAGATGCTCACAATTACCACAGTTTCATTGGAGTCTTAAAACACAAGAGCACTCAGAAATATATGGACAACACATCCATGTTTGTCGTTAGTGTCATTGAATCTGCTGCAGCTACAAATGCCCCCCCCCAAACTCCTCCTTTTGCTCCTTTTCTCTGATGCCTCAGCTCTGCAGCTCCGAGGTTAAACTGCCCTTGAGCACTGACTGGTGTTAATCTCCCCCTCACTCTAAATCTTAACTTTACCGATAAGTGGGGATATGACAAAACTAAAACCGGATCAGCATCTACAAGTAACTTCAACCTTCTCTAACCTTGCCCTCTGCTAAGGGACTAAGGTTATTGCTGCTGAGTTCTCTACTGCTAACTGTGGGGTTGTGGTGCTGCAATGCTAGAGCAGTCTGTGACGAGCAGGTCCACCACCGTGTTACCGGTGACATAGACAGTGGGTGCTGTCACCATGTTGCTAAGGGAGACGGAGCTGCTGGCAGCCACATTAGAAGTGACAGGGTTTGGGGTGCCCTGGTTGTTGCTGTGGGTGCCCATGTGCCCCTGGAGCTGGGTGGGTGTCTTGCAGTGGATGCCACACAAGTGGCAGACGAGCACACCACCAGAGGTGGTACCGCCAAAGCCTCCTGGACTGTCCTTCCACTCCTGGCTGTGGTGCTTCTGAGCATGGACACGAAGGTACGTCAGTGTGGTGAAGCCTGACGGGTGAGAGGAGACAAGATGAAAGTTCAAACAAAGGACACATTCCAGACCCAAGCACATACACTATGTGGACAAAAGTATTGGGTCACACCTCTCAATCACTGAATTTAAGTGTTTCATTCAGTTCCAATGTAGAAGGTACTTTTGACTGCTCCCATGGGGTTGCCATATCAGATAAATGCATATGTGATTTGACAAAGATTTTACATGCGATATTCTACTTGACACAAACCTCCTGTTTATCTGGGCTTGGGACTAGCACTATGAGTACACTGGCATGTGACTCCCTCGGATCCTGGGCTTGTATGTCTCGTGGTAGCAAACCAAGGACCTTTCATGTATAAGGTAAATGTGTGAACTGCTACGCTATTGAAACACTTCTCCTGTTGCCTGAAGAATCACCGTTTTATCAGTATAATTCTTTCTAATCTTTTCAGCAGGACATCATAAAGCGTGTGGATTCCATGTGTACATCTGTGTAATGGATGACCATGGACTTAATATTGTCCATGCCTGGAGAAAAATGACTTTGATCAGAATCTGATATATGTCTACCTGTAATCCCTATGTTATTAACATTTCATATTTAGACAATTCAAAAACTGAAGAGTAGGAACAACAACTTTTTGTTTTACATGGGAATATTTGCCCGACTTTTTCTCAAAAAACTTCTGAAAGCCCGTTGGTAAAGCTACCAAACAAGCAGCCGTGACTTCAGACATGTACAACACAGACAAGAAGAGCGGCACATAAGTGCACGCTATAGCAGCGTTAGTAGGCGCATTTTGTTACCCTAAAACAGAGCAAAATAAGATTTTTTGTTTTCCTGTTTCTAGTCTTTATTTTCCTAATATGTCACACTATGGCCTAACCATATCAACAACCTCTCTGTTACATACAAAGCAATAACGGAGTAAAACTACAAATTGAGCAAGACGCACTGATGTCTTTTTTCCACTCTTCCTTTTTGAACATTTTATTCCTTTACTACATTGTGCATGGCCTCTGTCCTTTCCTTCTTTCAAAACATAATTCATATTAAACATAACATCAAAGCATCGGTACGTACTGCGGTTACAGAGGTGGCATGAGTGGTGCTGGGACTGGTTGTGCACCCTCATGTGATCTGTGATGTAAGCAGCAGAAAGGAGCTTCCCACAGATGTGACAGGGCACCTTCTCTTCATGGCGAATCATATGAGCACGCAAACGATCCTTGGTAGCAAAACTGGACTCACAAGTCTTAAAAAAATGACAACAAGGTGTGATTAATAAGATGCGATGTGATACTAAAAAAGTTTTTGCACACCTGGGTTTTAAAAGTGAACGTGTACATTATTACTAGCTGTCAGACCCGTGTTTTTGATTTGTGGGGGGGGGGATGGTGGTGATTTTGGAGCCTTTTTAATGCAATTATCTGTCAAACATTATGGCCAGTTAATAGTACTAACAGCCTTTTCAAGAAGCCTGTGCTCCAGTTTCAGTGAATGTAATTCATTACTTAGCACTAATTAACAGGCATCTGGGTCTGTTAGCTTTCATTAGCTCCTTTTTATCAAAATATGGTCACTTCTTAATCTGAAAACCACATGGCGACAGGACTTCACAAACCACTATGCTGTCACAGCTGCTAGGTCCATCTTTTATATAAAAGGGTAAAAATCACTTCCAATAGCTCTGTGAAATACTTTTTATAATAATTACTGTCACTGTCCTGCCTTCTCACAGTCAAACTGCCTGAGTAACTATAGCCAGATTTTAAAACTCAGTCTAATTCATCAAATGTTCTTCTATGGTTAGTTCACATCTTTGTTAGAGTTCTAATTTCTTTAAGTATTCTAGTTCTCTGGGCTCCTTGAAGAACATTTCAAAGCGCTTCTTTGGATGTTGGCTGCCCTTTGTTCTGTTCTCTGTCAAGTTGATCCCCACACTGCTTCAATCATGTTGAGGTATGAGCTCTGAGGAGGCCAATCCATGACTGATCCCATTGTGTGTTTTTCTATTCAGGTAGGCTTTTACTGAACTGGTGGTGTGTTTGGGATCATTGTCATGCTGAAAAATGAATCGGACTCTTCAGATGGTATTGCATGGTGGACCAAAAATCTGATGGTACTTTTCTATGAATATAATTCCATCAGTTCTGACAAGATTACCAACTTCACTGTCTGAAATGCAGCCGCAAACACGACAGAGCCTCCACTGTGTTTCACAGATGGCTGTAAACACTGTTGTACCTCTCTGATTTCCTGCGTACATACTGATTAGGATTTAGACCAAAAATGTCAAATTTGAATTTGTGACTCCATAAGACCTGTTGCCACTGATTTTCAGTCCAGTTCTTGTGTAATTTGGCAGACCTCAACCTTTTCTCTCTGATTCCATCCCTTAAGAATGGCTTCATTACAGTCACCTTTCCACTGAGACCTGATGAGACTTTGGCAAACAGAAGATGGCTCAACTGAAGGGCCAGATGCATCTCTCAGGTCCCGTAACAGGTCTTTGCTAGATTTTTTTCTCTTATTTCTTAAGGACATGACTTTGACATATTCGTCATCTCCTGTAGACATTTTTTTTAGGCGTGTCACTTCTTCTTTTGTCCTCCACTTGTCCAGTTTCCTCAAATTTTTCAAGGACAAACTGCACACCATGCTCAGATATGCAAAGCTTTTGGCTAATAGCTCTTTGGAAATCACCTTGTTGGTGCAAAAATGCTATTTTTTGCCTTTCAAACTGTGTAATCTTTAGTGTTTTTGTAGCTTCAACTACAGAAATGAGAACAAATCATGTGTTTTGCAGGAGACTGCTAGTAATAAAGTGCCTAAAGACAATGTAAATTGTTGGGTTTTTTTGCTAAGTTGTTTGTTTTGTGTAGACACAATGCAGGCTCATGCTTTGCATTAGGTGGCTTTTTTATGCTTGAATGATTCATAGAGCAGTATTAACTGCCTAAACAAACAAATAAAAACATTCCTCTGAAAATTGTCAGGTGTAAAGACTAGACTAGAAAATTAGTGAAAAACAGCCAATGTCTAAAGAAAAAAACCCTGAAAGACCTTCAGAAAGCCTAGAGAACTATTGCTCAAGACCACTTTAAAAAAATAAAAGAAAGGTTGTCTCCTTCGAAGCAAAACATAAAGAAATGAGGCATGGCTCAAGGTTTTCATACAGTACTGTAAATATCCAGTTGGTGCTGCATGTAGGCATAACATTTACAATGAGATATTTGCTACTTCTTCCCTTATTAAAATAGATATGTACTTTATCCAGATCAGTTTCCATGGTAATATGTTCAATGTTCACCTCTTCGTGTACACAGATATAAGTTGAAGATACAGATGGAAAGTGCTGCGATGTATAGGAGGAACAGTGTGCAGACAAACATAGCCATTTTTAACATGAATTGACTAAATGTAATCAGCCAAGTGCTGAGTGAGAGTAAAAGGTGAGGTAAACGTGACATACGGGGCATTTGAAGGGTCGCTCCGAGGAGTGCACCTGTCTGACGTGACTGTTGAGATGGTCAGGCCTTGGGGATGAAAGACAGAACGTATTAGACCAGGAAATTCTTGACATGTTGTGTGTTTGTTGGGAACTTTTGTTCTACAGGTTTACCTGGAGAAAGCCTTTCCACAGTGCGGGCAGATGTAGGGTTTCTCCACACCCCCCTGGTGAGAACGCACGTGGTGGCTCATGCGGTCCTTCCTCTTGAAGCGCTGCTGGCAGATGGGACAAGAAAACGGCTTCTCATCTGAGTGGGACAAGCGGTGGCGGTTGAGATGGTAAACGTCTCTGAAGGCCTTCCCACATGTCTCGCAGGCGTGGTTTTTCCTCACGGGGTTTGGGTTTGGGTTTGTGGGCCTCTGAGGCAAAGCAGACAAGCAGATAAACACACTACAGAGTTCAGATGTTAAGTGTTTTCTCCTTGGATTTACCATTACTGTACATAAAAAGAAATATGCTCACTGTTAACTGTTCTGTTGCTTTTGTGGAAACCATGCAGATATTTTGCCAATTAAATGTGATTTGGGACAAAATTGCAAAATCTTCTCAAATTGTGCAAAACATTTATCCACTTTCACACTGTCTGTGGTACAGAGAACATGCAGGGGAGCATGGGGGGGCTTCTAGCACAGTGTTTCTCAAACTGGGGACCAGTGCCATACACTGGGATGGTATTTACTGGTCCCTGATATCTCTTCACAGGATTTTTACAGAATTTAACAAACGGGGCATTTCAGTTAAATACGAAGCAGGCGACACAGCAACTGCTCGTGAGAAGACGACGGCTCAACCATGCCTCTGATCAGGCAGCTTAAGAAACAACATGCTTGAAGGTTTGGGGTTGACGACAGCCATCTCCACAAGGCCCTGACCCACCTGTACTGTCGCCCCTGTGGCCATGACGACAGCAGCAGGAGGCGGAGCATGAGGGTTAACACTAGCCATTACGTTTGGCATAGCCACCCCTTCACCATCCTGACCGCCCAGGGGAGGCTGCTGAACGCCCACTAGCACACCGGGAGGGGCGAGAGGGGGAGGCGCGGAGAGGTGCAGCAGGGAGAGGGGAACAGTTGGCCTCTCCGCCCTCCCTCCGGCCCCCACCGCCATTGCCGACGGGTCCGCCACCGCCACCACCTGGCCGACAGCACCCTCCTTTGCTCCCTCCGCCTGCTCTCTGGCCCTGTCCTTCATGCGTACCCCAGTGTGGACTGACTGGTGCCGCCGCAGGTTGTAGTTGTTCTTGAACTGCTTGTTGCAGATGGCACAGATGTGTTGCACGCGGGCTGGCCGAGACACTGGCTTCACTGAACACGAGGGAGTCGTGAGGAAAGACAGATAAAAAAGAAAAATGTTAACTTTACAGTTTTATGTAATGAAGGTCAGCTATATCCCAACAAACATAGCTGAAACCCTGACATCATTCCCTGAGTACAAACTGGTCACAGTACGACTGCAAAAACTGAACCATAGATGGACAGATGTTGAAACTGCTTTCAAGTAAAATAGGGGACTAGTCAGACAGTTTCTTACAAAATTGAAAAATATGAAACTGATTATTGCAATTAAAGAATTAAATGAATCTGTCTGTTTTTTTCTTTGTTAAAACAACAACAACAACAACTAATCTGGTTAGGGCATGGTTTTGAACAGACTGCCACACAAAGTCTTCTCCATGTAAACAGACTAGTATTACCATTGCCTGTTTTTAAAAATTAAACACCACTTTTAAGTCATTTACAGCTGTGTACATCTAAATTCTGACTCATTTGTTGCATGGTGAACTTAAATTGGATTGTTTACAACTACTACTTTTCTCTCCATGATGTCAGTACTATAAACCAATGACAAACAAAAGATCTTCAAGAATTACACCAAACCAATCCTGATGTCAGTTCAACTTTTATAACTGGTCAGTCAAATGTGATATGGCATCATTCAGTAACTGTAAGATGCTTGGAACCTCTGGAAAGTCAACTACTCTCTGTGTAAACTAATTTTTAACCAAATTAGTTATTGATTTGCAGGTGAAAATACCTCAAACCACTGGTGCTGAAACAATCTGTGACAAAACAAGTTAAATAACTAAATGACTGACAGAGATCTGACTTCATATTATTGATAAATCACTTTTATAAAGCGAAACTGGAAAGTAGCTGTTTTTGTGCCTTTTTTAAACTCATTGAATTCAGCCAGTCTTCATAAGATGTAATGTTTTTTAGTTTATGCAACTAACAGGTTAAATGATCCACAATTGAAATTTAGAGGTAATTATTACTGCTGCTGTTGTACTATTGGTTCCATTAATTATTCTGCAGATGATGTTCTCATGGTCCATAAAATCAGAAAATAGTGGAAAAATTAGGACTCCTTTTTCCTGGAAAAAAAAAATATTAAAAATTTCAAAGATATACATTTTCCCACCACAAGTGACAGCATAAAACCAGTGAGTATTCCCATTTGAGAGGCTGATAATCTAATTAAACAGATATGTGGGGTCAGTGGCTACTGTTTATGTCACCAGCACATCAATTTTGCACTGGATACATGTGTGAAGAAGGTGTGTTGAAAAGCTTAAAAAAACCTTCAAAGAAGACTGGTTGCTTTTTATGAAGATAATTTCTTTGTTTACATGGTATAAAAAGGAGAATGAATAAAAACCAAAAAAAAACCAAGAGCAATCTGAGACTGTATACCTCTGGCGAAGCTGAATAATCCTTGAATTTCCATGTTTTCCCAAACATGACATTTTTCTGTGTCCATTTTTGATATATTTGAATTTTTGACAACGAAAGCAGTTCTTAGAAATTGGAATCATAGTAATATCATTATCAGTTCAAGAATTATTCAAAATTTGAACCAAATGCTGTTTTGCTATATTCATCAAACTCTACTGACTAAACCAGCCACAGGGACCCGCAAGCCAGTGTACTCCTAGTGCCGGTCCCAAGCCCGGGTAAACGGTGAGGGTTGCGTCAGGAAGGGCATCCGGCGTAAAAACTTTGCCAAATCAAATATGCGGATTCACAAATGATCCGCTGTGGCAACCCCTAACGGGAGCAGCTGAAAGAAGAAGAAGAAGATTAAACTCTACTGACAGTACCAGTAATGAGTTGGTATTGGTTACAAACTACCCCAGATAATTATGTTTCCATATAAGAACACACAATCTGAATCACAGGATCAAGAATGACACCCAGATCCGGACCAGATTGGGAAATTTTCTTGAGAATGTCAAGCTGACATCTGCAAATTTTTATTATTTCTTAATAGCATGTGCTTTTCGAGATATGAAAAGCACATGCAGCACACAAAGCTGAAGAATCCTTAAAAAAAATTCCTAGATCAACTCTGAAAGTTAACCACCACTGGGGCTACGTTCACACTGCAGGTCAATTCCAAATTTTTGCCGAGATCTGATTTTTTTTTTTGTGTGGTTGTTCACATCATAATTTCAATGTGACTCCAGACTCTAGTGTGAACAGTCTATAGTTCTGAAGTAATGTACATGCACAGAGGAAGATGTGACGTCACAACGCAGCACGCTGTGTTTATGTAAGTAAATACGGATGCTACACATATCAGCATGTGAGTAAAACCTCACTTTCTTTTCACTGACTAGCTCCATCAGTGGTGTCTGCCAGGCTTGTTTACATTTGATCTTGCTACGTCTAGAATTATGATGTCTGTCTCACTTCAGTGATGTAAAAGTCAGATGAAATGCAACATGATCATTCAGACTGGGGTTGCTTTAAAAACAGTCGGATACGTATCTGACCACATATGAAAGTGGCCCGAATCCGATTTGAAAAAAATTGGATTTGTGCTGTTCAGATCGTCATATAAAAATCAGACATGGGTCACATATGGGCGAAAAAAAAAGAAAATCAGATTTGGGCCACTTTTGTCTGCAGTGTGAACGTAGCCTAAGATGGGGCCAAGTCAAGCCACTGGCAAAAGTCTTATGCTAATCTGTATCTATTCGTGCAAGCCAACAACCAAAAAACAAACTGAACCAAAAACATCCCCTCCTGATGAAATTTAAATTTTAAACATTAGTAGCGGCTCTGAATTTCACAATGTGTGCATCCCTCATAATAAGCTAAATACTTAGGTTGTGATCAACAGGCCCATGTGGAATCTGTACGCCGAAGATTTTCCGCAGAGTTTGAAGATGTGAAAGACAAATATTTGCCATTTCCTGAAAGTCTGTCCCAAAAACATGTCCTAAAATCTTCATGATTAAACTAAAAGTGTTAAATTCAAAAGCTTGCATAAACTGATATTTATTTCAGCTTTCTGTACTGTTTAGAAAATTTTGGTGGATTTACTGCTTATGCAAATCTACATATATTTTATTTTACTATACTTTTTTAATCCCCAGGGGGGAAATTACAATTGCCGACACTTCTGTACATGCAGTGAGGGAGATCGGCATACAAGGCTGTCATTTCAGGTGCCAGGGAGCAAATGTGGGGGTTTGCTGCCTTGCTCAAGGACACCTTGGCAATGCTCAGGGGGTGACATCCTTATGGCCTCTGGTCCACTTCCACACGTGGGTCCAGGGCAGGGTCTTGGGGCTGGCGGGTCTTGGGTGGCCGCAGCCAGGTCTCGAACCAGCTCCCTTCGCAACTCTCCGGCTCATCATATTAGCTCAAGAAATGATAAATATGATTTTTTTTAACTAATCATTGATAATGTACCAATGGAATTGTATGAGGAAGTCAGGAGTGGCAGAGAAGTATGTGAAGGTGGTGCAGGACATGTATGAGGACAGTGAGACAGTGGTGAGGTGTGCAGTAGGAGTGACAGATAGGTTCAAGGTGGGGGTGGGATTACATCAGGAATCAGCTCTGAGCCTCTTCTTGTTTGCAATGGTGATGGACAGATTGACAGATGAGGTCAGAAAGGAGTCTCCGTGGACTATGATGTTTGCAGACGACATTGTGATCTGTAGTGAGAGAAGGGAGGAGGTGGAAGAGAGCCTAGAGAGGTGGAGGTATGCACTGGAGAGAAGA